>BMAO01034803.1:0-17857 GCA_019973975.1 Trichonephila clavata
TCTCGCGAGCCGAAGCTGCAGATATACTGAGGACCATTCCCGATAATGAACAGTTAAATTTTGATGCTCTTTTAAGTGCCCTAGAGTTGCGTTTTGGCGAGAAATGCCTGAAGGATTATAGCCGACTTCAGTTAAAGACTCGCCAACAAAAACCCAACGAAACCCTCAAGAGCTCGCAACGGTCATTGAAAAGCTGTCCCACCTCGCCTTCTCCGATTGTCCTACTGAAGTAAGAGAGACTTTAGCTGTGCAGTATTTCGTCGATGGCGTCAGAGATGTAGAAATACAAAAGGCACTACGAATGGCGGAAACTAAGGATCTGAAGTCCGCTTTAGTCTACGCGATCAAGTTTGAAGCGGCATAACAAGCATCGAGAAGGGATCGTCACTTTATCAGAGGTGCGGAGGTGAAACGAGATGAGGATCCTTTACTTAAAGTTATGACACAACTGTTAGAGGAGTTCCGGGGGATGAAGCAGAGGTCTGGAGAGGAGACAGGCAAATTTAAAAGAAACAACGCCCGTTGCTGGAAATGTGGAGCAGAAGGCCATCTCCAAAGGCAATGCCAGGCTCGCCAAGATCAACGGCCTAGGAGCCTGTCGAGGAATAATACTCAGGGAAAACTAGGTAGTGGCGGTCTCGCGGGGCGGAGGTTGCCAGAGAATGGAAAGCCCCATTTTGAAGTGTTACAAATTTCATCAAGCAGCGAGAATGGACTGTTTATTGAAGCGAATGTAAATGGATTTCCGTGTCGAATGGTCGTTGACACAGGGGCCAATGTCACCATTTTGCACCAAGATTTAGCACAACAACTTGGCGTAAAAATTCTTCGGACACCGCCCTGCGTTACCCTTCAGACCGTGAAAGGGGATAAAAATCCCTATTATTGGCAAGATGCATATAACAATTAAGTTTGGAAATGTGTTATATGGCCATACCGTGTTTGTAGCCGAAATCACCGACATTTTTATACTCGGTTTGGACTTTTAACAAAACATAATTTTGTAATTGACTTTGAGAATAATGTGCTACGCTCAAATTCGGAAGATGTAGCGTTATTCCAGTTAGGAGCTGTTGAAAGAGAACCGTGTCATCGAATAACTTCTAAAAGTGATATTACTATTCCAGCTCGAATTGAGATGCTTGTAAGAGGGGCCGCTGAGAAAAGTCAAAACTTTCGACTATGGTCTAACTGAATTTCCGGACTCTGAAAATTTTCCAAAAGGAGTATTGGTTGCTTCCGCACTGGTAGATCTTTCGAAGGAAACTGTACCAGTCAGAGTTGTTAATCTAACTGGTAATCCTAAAACAATAAGGAAAGGCGACGTATTAGCAACATGTGCTCCAGTCACCTGTATACAGAAACATCCCGAAATCATGTCGAAAAAGCCTTCTAAAGAACACGAACTGAATCTGTTGAAGCCCACTGAATTGAATGATGAACAGAAAAGTGTAGCATGGATGCTTATTGACGAATACGAGGAACTGTTTTCCTGTACATCTGGTGACCTCGGGAGAACGAAATTGGCTCAACATCGAATTGAAACTGGGAATCACTCTCCTATTAAACAGAATCCCCGAAGACTACCAATTGCTAAGACAACAGAAGTTAAAGATCTACTAAGGGACATGCAGGAACGAGATGTCATCGAGCCTTCGTCGAGTCCCTGGGCTTCTCCCATCGTGTTAGCCCGAAAGAAAGATGGATCTACGAGATTTTGTGTAGACTATCGACGGCTCAATGATGTCACAAAAAAGGACAGTTATCCACTTCCACGAATCGATGACACGTTAGACATTCTTAGCGGAAACAAGTGGTTCTCTACCTTGGATTTGAAAAGCGGTTATTGGCAAATAGAGATACATCCTGAAGACCGTGAAAAGACAGCATTCACGACAGGAGGACAAGGACTTTGGCAGTTTAAGGTCATGCCGTTTGGTCTCTGTAATGCACCAGCTACCTTCGAACGCCTCATGGAGACAGTGTTGAACGGACTCACTCCTGAAGCTTGCCTTGTTTATTTAGACGACATCATCATTGTAGGGAAAAGTTTCGAGGAACACCTCAGCAACCTAAGGAGAGTATTTGAAAAATTGAAAGAGGCCAAATTGAAGCTAAACCCCTCCAAATGCAACTTATTCCGTCACGAGGTGAATTATCTGGGTCACATAATTTCTGCTGATGGTGTTAGAACTGATCCACAGAAAGTGTCAGCTGTAAAAGACTGGAGGCGCCCTAAAAATGTGCATGAGCTTAGAAGTTTTCTCGGTCTGTGCACATATTACAGAAGATTTGTTAAAGGATTTTCTTCAATCGCGAGACCTCTCCACAGGCTGACTGAAAACAAACAGAAGTTCTTGTGGACAGACGAATGCGAGGAAGCATTTAATAGCTTGAAGGCGGCTCTAACATCGTCTCCCATTCTAGCTTATCCGGATCCCGAAAAGCAATTCATTCTTGACACGGACGCAAGCCATGAAAGTGTCGGAGCAGTTTTATCCCAAGAAATTAACGGCCAAGAACATGTCATCGCATACTGGAGCAAGTGTCTTTCAAAGCCTGAAAGAAATTACTGCGTCACCAGAAAAGAATTACTGGCCATTGTAAAAGCTGTTGAGAACTTTCATAGTTATCTTTACGGTCGGAAGTTTTTGCTCCGAACGGATCATGCGTCCCTGACATGGCTTTTAAATTTTAAGAACACCGAAGGCCAGATAGCTAGATGGATTCAGAAACTTGAAGAGTACGATTTCGAGATCAAACATCGCAAGGGGTCCCTTCATGGTAATGCTGACGCCTTATCAAGAAGACCATGCTCGAATGCTTGTTCTTACTGCACTACAGTCGAGAAGAAATATGACATGATAACACCTGTCATTCGTCAAATAAAGGATTCGGTATCGACACAAATAGACCGTTGGAGCGATGAAGAAGTCAGAGAAGCTCAACTTACGGATCCCGACATAAAACCTATCTTGGAACTTCTTGAATCATCTAGCACTAGACCCAGTTGGCAAGATATCTCCAGCTATCGTCCGGATAGCAAACGCTATTGGGCTCTCTGGGATTCACTCCATATTCGTAATGGTGTATTATACAGAAAAGGGGAGTCTGAGGATGGCAAAACATCAAAATGGCAATTAGTACTCCCACGATCAAGAATACCGGAAGTGTTGGAACAATTACACAGTAGTCCAACCGGAGGTCATTTTGGAATATTGAAGACCATCCAAAAGGTTCGGGAGCGGTTTTTCTGGAGCAAAGTAAGAGATGACGTAGAAAGATGGTGCAAGTCCTGCGATGCATGTGGGGCCCGAAAAGGACCCAAAACACGATGCCGTGGAAAATTACGGCGCTATAATGTAGGGGCACCATTTGAAAGAATCGCGTTGGACATCTTAGGGCCTCTCCCACGTTCAAATGATGGCTACAAATACATCTTAGTTGTCAAGGATTATTTTACCAAGTGGCCCGAGGCTTACCCGATCGCTGATCAAGAAGCTACAACAGTTGCCGAAGTATTACTGCAGAACTGGATTTCTCGCTATGGGACGCCCCTTCAGATGCACTCTGATCAAGGCAGAAATTTCACTTCTGCTGTATTCAAGGCACTTTGTATCCTTCTTAAGATTGATAAGACACAAACTACCCCCTTACATCCCCAGTCAGATGGCATGGTTGAGAGATTTAATAGAACGATCTTAAACCATCTCTCTATCCACGTTTCCATGAATCAACAAGACTGGGATCGGAAGCTTCCTATGTTCCTGCTTGCCTATCGAAGTGCCGTCCATGAAACCACTGGATTCACTCCCTCCCAGATGCTCTTCGGTCGTGAACTCCGTCTGCCCTGTGATCTCCTGTTTGGGCGCCCTCCTGATGTGCCTTCTTCTCCTGAAGAATATGTCCATGAACTACAGGAACGTTTAGAAAGTGTGCACGAGTTCGCCCGTAATCGGATCGACATCGCAACGGAAAAGATGAAGACCAGGTACGACACGAGAGCTACAGGACATGAATTTCACGAAGGTGACAAGGTTTGGTTTTGGAACCCGATTCGACGAAAAGGACTTTCTCCAAAGTTACAGACAAATTGGGACGGTCCATATACAGTCCTAAAAAGACTAAATGACGTTGTGATTCGTATCCAAAAATCTAAGAACTCAAGGCCTAGGGTAGTGCATTGTGATCGGCTGGCCCCTTATTTTTGTAACTCTAGGGACGAAACTAGCTGATCGAAAGAGCCACTTATATGCTTGTATGTAACTGTGTACTGTCGACCATTGTATATACTTGTAAATAATTTTTACCTATTCAAGGATTGTACTGCCCGGGACGTGCAGTCCTTGAGAGGGGGGCAATGTTACGAATTCTGTAAATTGGTGTAATTTGTCTTATGATAATGAATGTTATATGTATCCCATTGTATTTCAATAGCAAGTCGCCAAATTGGCGAGATATTGGCTCATTGGCGATGTTTTAGGCAACTAATTTTTGTCGCCAAATTTGGCGACGGAAGTTGGAAACCTTGGCGACAGAGAGGGATCCTGATTTCTTGAATTCTCTCCAAGGTTCTGGATTTTTCTAATATGACATAACTTCCTGTTAGTGACGTCACTTCCGGCAGAGAGCATATAAAAACAAGCACGAAAGATTAGGTATTGTATTGGAGCCTTAGACAGCGAGCAAGCTGTAGGCTGGTGACTGAGCTATTGAATGCGCAGTGTTATTCCTGTAGTCTTCGTTAAATAAATAGCTTTATTTATTTTTTTAAAAGGATTCTGCTTATTGAATTTACTCTAAGCACATCGCAGGAAATTCGTAACAATATTAATTTGAATTTTAAGTGTAGGTAGGCAAACTTGACGTAAATGTAATATATTTTATAGACAATTGTTATTTTTCATCTCTAAATGCTGAAAAAAAATGAGAAAATTCATGCATAACATTTTTGATATATATAAATTCCCACCCGTGTGAAGAACGAGAATACCAGTTAATAGCATACTAGTACAAAGGAAAAAAAATTAAGAACTTTCTATAGTATTGATAAAGCAAACCACAAAATTACAGCATCATTTCAAATATCTTATACTGGTATAAACCACACTAATATAAAATATGCAATTCATGAAGTTGTAAAAAAAATTTCATCAGAGGATTAAATATATATGAAATACTTCCCTATCAACTCTTAATATTTTATGTACAAAATTATTTTAAAAAGCTTAACACTGTAAAACAGATACATCTATAAAATCCACAAATCATTAAGAAATATGCATAACTACGAGGGGCGAGCAGAAAAAAAGGTTACAAGTCGAATAAAAAATATTTATTTACAATAAACAGAAAATACAAAAAGGGAATTAAGAGGCATATTCACCTATCACATTTCATCATAATCACCAAGTCTATTTAGGCATTTATCATAGAGAATGCAGAACCTACTCGTTTAATCTGTCTAGGTAGAAATCAGGTCCTTGTCCATTGAGCCAGTCTCAGTACAATATCGCAGCACATCAGAAAATGATATACTGCGTGCTACCATATCTCAATCTCAGCTCTGACGAGATTTAAAGCTGAGTTACCCGTTGATCAATCTAAGTAGTTTCTTCAATTCGTGCCGTGGTGATTTCTGTCCTTGCAACATGTTGTCTGCTCATTGCAGATGTGGACACATTTCATTCATATCACGACTCGCACTTCCAAACAATAACAATTTCCAAAGAATCTTGCCATTTCAATCTGCATCGTCCTGAACCATCTGGGTACTTTCACTATCTACCCGCAAATCAGCTGTATACCAAGTAGCACGATCTGTCTCCACTTTTGCAGAAACCATCTTTGTTTTCCGTTGGAACATAAACCGTTGCAAATACCTGCTTACAAAATGTTGGAGTGCCTCCAGCAGGACAAGTGCATGTTGCACTTATAACCTTAAGTTTAAAAAAAGTATTAAATATTAAAAAGAAATAAATTCTAAAATTAGATTGTAAATTTCTATGAGTTTTCGGTATTTACATATTAGTCTACTGGTTAATAAATGTTGAAAGATTTGTGCCAAGCTTAATTTTCAGCTTAATTTATATTCAATTATTTCATCTAAAGACCATAATTTAAATAAATAAATTATATGAATAAAAATTTTAAATAAGTGAAAATTAACAGTTTTTTTTATATAAAAACACATCATAAAGTGCTTGATTTAAAAACACTATGCCTTATAAGAAAAATTAGTAACAATTTGGGAGAATCTTAAATGTAAACACAACATTTCTCCATATTGAATTTAAGTTTTAAATGAAAAAATTTACATTTCTTTATCAAAATGGTTTGGCATTTCTTGTCTTTACTTTTAATGTGTTGGAATCAAATTAGGATTTACTCATAAATAGCAATAACTATGTAATGACTAAAACATAATAATGAATATTCATTAAAATAGAAAACAATGCAATTGATATTCAATGCTACTCTAAAATATAAGAATCAAATTATAAACTTATCATTGATAATATAGCTATTCAAAAAATTTAAATTTGTCCATTCACATTTCTTTTACAGATGTTTAAAAAGCTGCTAAATTTGAATAGTTGCCATTACTTTTAATCTTTTAGAATCAACTTATAATTCAATGATAAATAACAATATTAATGTTATTAAAACCTATTTTGTTTTTTATAACAATGAGTTAAACTAAAGCATAAATGAGTAAATAGCAATGCATTCATAATAGTTTCAGAAAGTATCTAAATTAGAACACAAAATAATTTATAACTTACCTCAGAAGTTGTTCTGATCTGAACAAATGACTTGTACTTTACTCTCTTCATTTATGCTTTTACAACGCTTTTGATAAAAAAATTAATACTTAACTGAGCAATCAGGCTCGGTAAGCAACATGTTACTCACAAATTTGTCATCGAATATAAAAAAAAAGAACTACAAAATTAATTGAAAACTAAAATAACTGAGAGCTATATCTAAGTGAATCAAGAACTATAAACAAATACACCAGCTAACACTAGTCGAAGCAGACGAATACCTAATTAGATAAATAAATTACAAAAAAACAAAAATTATGTAAAAAAGTTGTTAAGATTATTTCCTAACAAATATATACACTAGAATAATGCAAGAAATACAATGATATCACATATTTTAATTAGATAAAATTAAAGCTAAAGAATGTCAACAATTTGCTTATACTGTTCTACCACGGTAATGCAAAACACGTGCAATTGTTGCCCAATTTGTCACGTGATTCCCCGCTTGGCGTCTGCCTGGTGTGAATTTCGTCCATTGGATTAGATTCGAGTTCTCATGTAATATAGTACTGGGAAACCTTTTTAGGAGAGAGCCAGGAAGAAGGAGTAAAAGAATTGCCTATCAACAAAATTCATTATAAAACGCAATAAAGATCCAAAAAGAGCTGTTTTTGAAGACTAACATGCTTATAATATTAATGCGATAAGAATGAGGCTATTTTTTTCCAATTTTTTCAACAACTCAAAAGGGTATTTTCGTGAAAATTCCTTTTCTTTCAAACTTAAATATGAACGAAAAGTATTATTTTTAAATAACTGTACGAGTATTTAGGGAAGTCTTCAGAAACCGGAGCTTTTTCACGCTTCAAAATACGCCAAATACGCCTAGCAGAGCGAGTATCATTCAAATATGGCTGTCCGTCTGTTGGATATTCTTGCCTCTGACTGCGTCACTAAGTTAGAGTAAAAGAGTTAAAAACTGTGGGCTTCCACCACATAAAAGAGTTCGAAATATAATTACACCTTTTAGATAGAATACATTTAAAAAAAAATTAATGTTTGTTTTGGGCTTATTTAAGGTTAGAAATTTTGAACTAGTCTTTGAACAATATTTTGATTACAGTTGAAAAGATTAAAATATAAGAAATGTGATTGTATATGAAGCTGACGTGGTGCGTTCTTATCCGGAGGGACAGAACCCGGGACTTTTGGTCCGAAACCGAGTAACTTAACCACTACACCAAAATTATCACCATGGTGCGGAGGTTGTTACTGGCTTATATAGATTATATCACTACATACTCCCCTACCAGAGAGTTGGTTAGGCGAACGAACGATATAGTTCTTAATGATAGCAGTCAGTTTGGGGTGGGGGTTGCTCTCTTGCATCATGTTTATCTGACGAATTTTTTCCTTGGTTGCTCTCTTTTTTTGCGAGTAGATGGCGCCACGACAGATCAGTATAGGTTTCGCTTTTCTTAGTTAAGCTAGGGTCACCAAATGACGTGGAGCGTTTTATCCTGAAGACAGAACCCGGGAACTTTGGGTCCGAAACCGAGTAACTTAATCACTACACCAAAATGATCACCATGGTGCGGAGGTTATTACTGGCTTATATAGATTATATCACTACAAAGCGCTCAAAAAACAGTTCCTTTACACATATAATTCTTTTTTTTTTAAATAAAATTTCTAATTTTCTTTTGAAACAATTGGTATTTTTTTGAAAGAAAGTATATCTTGTTATATTTAAGCATCAATAAAAATTGTTGAAATTTATTAAAATAGTATCAAATATATAAATAAACTTTATTTTTAAAACTTTTTCTCTCTTATCTTCATTTATTATTACATACTGTGTTTACTTTCTATAAATCTCTCTCTCTCTCTCTCCATATATATATATATATATATATATATATATATATATATATATATATATGTAATATAAAATAGATATTTCTTTTCGTAACATTTAATGTGAAACTTAATGATTAAAGATGAATGCCATATTTCGTCATCCTTTTCAATCCAGACACTAACGCCGGTATTCACGGCTAACCTGACCCAGCGATGAAACCTGGGGTCAAGTAACCGGCAGTCAAGTTAAAACTAACCCTAGGTTAGAACTTCAATTCACGGCTCTTTTTCGACCTCAGGTTACTTGACCGCGGGTTTCGTAACCTGGGGTTACTGGTCGATTCTCATTGGTCGGAGTAAGCCCAGTGACTTCTATTTATTTTATTCGCTTCGCGCCGGCTTTCCTCGTGTTTAAACGTCGTGTTAATTTTAAAAATGAATCTTAGTAAAATTTATTTCACACAATTTGAAAAAGAGTTGGTGTTGGAGTTGATGAAGCTACACTTGCACATAATTGAGTGCAAGGAAACCAATGCGGTAAGTAGTTTGAAAAAAAGCGAAGCTTACACTGAAATAGCACGGCAGTTCAACGACACTGATGGAGTGGTGAATCCGCGAACACCACAACAAATCCGTCAATGTTATTTAAATTTAAAAAAGAGAATGAGCAAAAAAAAGTGGCATTTTGCGACAGGAGAGGAGAAGAACAGGTGGTGGTGAAGTACCCAAAGAAGCAGAATTGACGGACTTCGAGATGAGATTTTTGGAGGAGCCGATTCTGACGCTGCCACTGTATACGCCCTTTGACAGCGACAGTACGTAAATCGAAATTTCAAGTAAGTAAATTTTTCGAGTTACTACATATTTTAATTAAATCGTAGTCGATAAAAAAATGAAAGCTATTCGTTAATGCTCACTCCCCAGGGAAACTGTCTTACTAAAGTGATTTTATTCTGGTTTAAATGATTTACTGGAGAAGTATTTGTTCTTTAAAAAGCAAAATACTCTGTTTTGAAATTTTTCATAAGTTTCTTAAATCTACCCAGTAAATAGTATTATGTAACATTAACAAAAATCAATGTTGCTGTCGATGTTTAATTTGTCCAGTAGAGAGGAATTAAAAAAACGTTTCACTACTTGCACAAATAGCTATATCTAAAATGTGTAAATATTTTTCTTTGAAACAGAATCTCCATACACCCCCAGTACGTCAAATTCTGCTTCGTTGATTCCCCCTGTGTCTCTACAGAGCACATGACAAAATTACTGAATATGACTGCTCATCAGATCCTTCAGTAAGTATATTTTACTATTCAAATTCATTAATATAAAAATTTTTATAACTATCATGACAAATAACTTGGATAAAAATACTTGAGGTAATGAACTGTTCATACGAAAAGGTAAAGTAATGAATGTAATAGCTTTTTCTGGTTTTTGGTGATAACATTGCATATTTTTTTCTTCCAACAATGGTGAATTTATCATTTGAGAATAAGTTTATGAATGCAATATAAAAAAAATAAACAAGTCATATTTTAATAGAAATTTGATGTAACTATGATTCAGGTACACTTTCTTCGAAATCTTTTTTGTATTAATATGCATTATAAACAACTTTTACATTTTGAGGAATTAATTTTTTCGGTATTAAACGTTCAAAGATTTCTGGGCAAAAATTTAAATAATTACAAAATTTTAAAATAACTTTTTTTTAAACGTCTATACCACTGCCACTCAATAGTAAACTTTTAATGTATTGAATCAAGACACAAAATAGATATTACCCATCTAAACTAAAAAGAATTTTTATTTGAGTATGTAGATATACATAGCTTTTTTAAGATTTAAGAATTAGTTTGTGTTTCTATTAAACATGTAATTATTTTGTAGTGTTTCCTCCCCTTACCAGGAGGCGCACTGTGTCCCCCTACCGTAAGAATGTGTTGTTTGTTTTTGAAATAGATAGCTTCTCGGCACCGGCGCGTTAGGGCGGTGGCCAGATTAGAGAAATTTCCCGCGTGGGTAGTTACAATTTGCGTTTAATATTTCTTTTTATGTGTTTACTGTAAATAAAAGTGCTGTCCTCAAGACGAAGTCTGTTGCATGAAACCTCTACACATCATACCCAACACAAAACGACATCACACTGTCGCATTAACGACAGGATCGAAACCTGAGTGAAGCAAGACCTCAAAAGGAACTACGAGGTAGGCAATCCTTTTGTTTTGTTTGAGCGAGTTCAGCAACTGTTATTTACAAAATTTTGGGGGTTAATTCATTTAGTATAATTCCTTTCAATCATGTTTCGTGGAGCGAGAAAGGAAGAATTAACATTAATTGCTGATGAATTAGGCGAGATAATAAATCCAGAAATGAAAGTGTTGGATTTAAAAAATTTAATTTTAAATAGCGACAAATACAAAACCGATAAAGTGTTTATCGATGACTATTTGGACTCGATGATCGCGGATAGAAAGTCGAAAGAAGAACAAGAGCGTTTAACGGAACAATCGAAACTTGTGTTTTCATTGACCGAACTCACCAAGAAGAGAGTATCTGATTCCATCCCATGGACTGAGAAACATGACTTCTCATTTCATCTTCTGAAAAAAGCTTTAGCGGAAGCACCTTCGCTGTACTCTCCAGTGCCTGATAAACCGTATACCATTCATTCAGATGCATCCCAAATTGGTATAGCTGCTTGCCTGTCACAAAAATGTGGTGATAAGTGTTACCCAATTGCTTATGCAAGTCAAAAGTTAAGCAAGACCCAACAGTCATGGTCAACTATTGAACGAGAAGCATTTGCTATTGTGTGGAGCTTAAAAAAGTTCGAAGTATGGGTATTTGGGACTGAAATTGAATTTTATACTGATCATAACCCTTTACCTTACTTGACAAAGAGTGCACCACAATCTGCGAGGCTACAAAGATGGGCTTTTGCTCTACAGAAGTTCAATGTGACAATCAAACATTGCCCTGGTGTGAAAATGCCTCATGCTGATGCACTCTCACGATTAGTGTAACAAGTGTGCCTTTCAGTTTTAAAAGGAACATTTTAGGTTTAGTGAACAATTTTTTCTGAATCTCATTTTATATATTTCGTTATATTATTTGTGTATCTATTTACATTTTTAAAAAAAAAATGCTAATGTTTTTTTTTAGAATTTGATTTCAAATATTTTTAACTAACTGTTGTTTATTTTGTGTATTTCTTAAATTTCAATTTTCTTGATTATTATGGTATAATTATGGATATCAAAATACATATCTTTTTATATTTTTTCTTTATGTGTGAGAGATAATGCTAGTTACTTATATCTTAGTGTATGATATTAATGTATATTATTTCATGCTCATTTATTTTATTATCAGATTGAGTATCATGTGTGACACTTCAATCTTGTGTGGGGGTGTAGTGTTTCCTCCCCTTACCAGGAGGCGCACTGTGTCCCCCTACCGTAAGAATGTGTTGTTTGTTTTTGAAATAGATAGCTTCTCGGCACCGGCGCGTTAGGGCGGTGGCCAGATTAGAGAAATTTCCCGCGTGGGTAGTTACAATTTGCGTTTAATATTTCTTTTTATGTGTTTACTGTAAATAAAAGTGCTGTCCTCAAGACGAAGTCTGTTGCATGAAACCTCTACAACATCATACCTAACACAAAACGACATCACATATTTATTTTACAGAATGCAGGAATGGACACGCCTAAACCTACGCCTAAAATAGAGAGACCATTGAAGGAGACATTATCAATGTTTCGCAAACGTGGCAAAAAAGCAACAGCTCCCTCCGCTGCTGCCAGAGCTGCAGCATGCATTGAAGATGAACATAGGTTGAACATAAAACACATGGAGGAGGAGCACAAACTGCGGATGGAGCTGCTGAGGGCCCAAATTGAAGTGCAAAACAGTTTATTGGCTACATTAAAAGATAAACATACAATAATTTTACAAAAAGTTGAATAAATATATATGAAAACAAAAACTTGTTATTTTTTTATTGAAATTGTGTTTTACATCAAAATGTTTAAAATTAACCAGAGAAAAAATTCGTGACAATAACATTTCTTTTGGCAAAACCAGCTGGACAACGCGAGCTTATTTCAAAGCTTGGTGTTACATCATCATTTTCCAGCTCCAATTGTTGCACCAAAGCTTCTATCTGGGGATCTGCAGGTGGTTCAGGATCATCTACAATAGTACATTAAATTATAAATATAATTATTATGATTGGGAATAAGTTGAAACTATGTATTCTTATAAATATCAGCATGGTTCTTACTATTTAACCAAAACAAATAATTGTCAAATTATTTTTCTGGATGGAACTATGAAAATGCATTTTAAAATCTTGCTTTTCGATGAACGAGTTAATGAATAATTTTTTCCTAAATATATATACGTAACATTTTTTATGAATCTCAAAAGTATGGATTTAATACTGTTTTAATTATATATAATTATAATATTTATACAAATATAAAAGAATCTTAAAATTTTAAAAGAACTTAGACCTTAAAATGCTTTGATTTTGGTCTTAAAACAGAGGACACTTTTCTGATGTCATTGATGTATTAACTATGATAATTTTAGAATCATAAACAAAGTGCCACTGCCCCTTTTTAAACACATTTTCTTTTGTTTTTTAAAATCAATTGAAAGTATTTGCCTGTAAAATTTCATGTTTTGGGAATCACAAACAAAATTTTTGTCTTGAGAACAGTATATCAAGAATACAGGTGTATTTTCTTCTCAATCTGTTTCATGTGTGTTCTTTTTAAAATATAAATGCTTCTGTTAAAAGGAAGAACATTTTTCTGCAGTATATTATCAAAAATTTTAAGTGTTCAACATTTCGGTCAAAAATTTTCAAATCAGTTAATATAACTTTTTGGTTTTTTTTAAAATTAGGTTCAGTATGCAGAATATTATATTTATAATTTATGAGTATTTTTTAAATTAAGTAAATTTCATGCAAAATACATTTAACAATATGTACACAATGTGTAAATGTAAGCATTACACATATTAAAAGTTATTATATGTAAATTTATATACATTGAAAATTTTCAAAGACTTGACAAATAATTAAATTACAAAATATTCTTACCCAGACGTGTACATAAGTTGTGAAGAACACAACAAGCAACAATTATAGCTGGAACTCTCTCTATGTTGCAGTTCAACCCTATTGATAAGCACGGAAATCTTCTTTTTAAGATTCCATACTTTCGTTCAATTGTGTTTCCTGTTAACACATGTGATTTATTATACCTGAAACAAAATAAAATTTAAATAAACTGTCTTGAAATATCCCAAACATGTAGTTTGTGTTTTTATTAAAATGTATTAGCAGTTATATGTTGAAGTGAAAACAAAAACGAGAGAACATATGCTGTCTACATTTTATGCAGATATTATTATCAAAGCCTAAGCATTTTAAGTTGTTCTTAAAAAAAAATATTAGCTTTGTACTATAATTGCAAGATATGTGAATCACTCCATTTTGTTTTATTTCAAAAGAGAGATGTGAATCGTGCTATTTTGCTGGTTTTTCAGATTATAAACTCTCAGTGAAAACAAATTAATTTTTTGCAGGACCATTCATATAATTCATGGTAAAAACAGCTCGTTATTTCTCTCAATTTTTTTTGTATTTATTATTCCCAATCCAAGAAAAAGATTACTTTCTTTTTAGTATATGGCAATTAAGGAAAATTTTACTTTTAAAATATTGAACTTATTGATAATATATTAAAACCTGAATATCATGATTTAATGTTAATAGTTCACTTTTTTCTGGTTGTTTCGAACAGTATGTTTGATAATTATATTCATGGGATAAGACTTAAGAAAACATCTTTAAATTAACCAAAATACCTTTATATACATACCTGACTTCAGCGAGAGTTCTTGGATTCCCAAAAGGTGTCAATAAATATTTTTCACATGCATAGCCTGTGTCGCCTAGCAGATGAAAATCCCTATACAGCTCATTTGTTTTCAATGACAGACATGCTGCACTGTTGTTGAAAACAGTGCTGTCATGAGCACTTCCTGGCCATCTAGCCACAACGTTCCTGATCACAAGATCAGCATCGATAATTGTCTGCACATTCAATGCGAAGTAGCTTTTTCGACAACGAAACCTTTCCGCATCTTCACCACCTGGAGAAATTATTCGTACAAAGGTGCCATCCAAAGCTCCAATAACTTTTGGAAATCCAGCAATATTGAAGAATTTCCTTGACACCTGAATAAAAATTTTTGAATAGTCTACTTGTTATGATTTTAAACTAGTAAAATTACTGAATATATAATACATGGAATGAAGTAACTGTTTAGGTTTTTAACAAATAAAGATCAGAATATCCAAGGGTGATTGTAAACATTAAATAAATACCAAATGTGTAACATCTAACAGCAAATCATTATTCATAATATTCAAATATTACTTAAGATAATGCTGCCTTATAATTACTATTAATTTAAGAAATCTAGAAACCAAACTTAGCATCATATGTACATTAAGAAAAAGTCTTTAGATAGTGCTACCAAAGCATAGAAGCACATAATTAATATTAGAAAGTGTAAAATAAAAAGTATCTTACACATTTAAATCTCATTCGGTAAATGTATTATTGCTATTAGAAAGTCAGCTACTTACAAATTCAGAATCTCATTTATGTTACAAGCTAGTTTTACTGTACAGCCAAAATAATGATAATTACGTATTCTTTTTTGAATAACAATGCATATCTTCAATAAAAATTTCTATTAATTTGAAATAATTAATGATAAGAAAAATAAATAATTATGAGATTTACATACCGTTTTGCATTCTTCTCTGTTGACTCGCAGGTGAATGAAATCAGGCAAGAGGGATGCTATGGCTTCACTCACTCACGACATACAGTGGGCTGGCTGACATCGAACAAGTCAGCAATTGCTAACTGCATACATGCAACTGCGTAAAATCGTAGAGCAATCAGAACTTGTTCCAATGGGCTTAGGGCATTATTACATGAAGTTTTGCTTTCTAATTTATGTTCAATTAGCAGAGTCAATTCCGCGACACTTTCTTTTGTCAATCGGAATCTTCTCTGAAACTCGTAATCATCCAATTCTTCGAAAAAACTACCTCACAACAAATTTCCTCTTTATCCTGCTTTCCAGTTTTTCGAAGAAATCCAACTGGGCTACAGTAGAAAATTTTTGAATGGCATCTGAAGTCAGGTATGTATATAAAGGTATTTTGGTCAATTTAAAGATGTTTTCTTAAGTCTTATCCCATGAATATAATTATCAAACATACTGTTCGAAACAACCAGAAAAAAGTGAACTATTAACATTAAATCATGATATTCAGGTTTTAATATATTATCAATAAGTTCAATATTTTAAAAGTAAAATTTTCCTTAATTGCCATATACTAAAAAGAAAGTAATCTTTTTCTTGGATTGGGAATAATAAATACAGAAATAATTGAAAGAAATAACGAGCTGTTTTTACCATGAATTATATGAATGGTCATGCAAAAAATTAATTTGTTTTCACTGAGAGTTTATAATCTGAAAAACCAGCAAAATAGCACAATTCACATCTCTCTTTTGAAATAAAACAAAATGGAGTGATTCACATATCTTGCAATTATAGTACAAAGCTTGTGACGGGTGCTTACGCGTTTCAGTAACCTTCTCTTATAAACTTTAAATTGTATTTATTTTGACCAATCCCCACTGAGAGCTTAAAGTGTGACTTATGTAAATAAGATAGTTTCGGGTTTAGCGAGTTCGAAAGAGATATAAAAAGGAGAAATGAAATGAAGAGATAAGGATGACTAAGCGGTTTGATAGAGGATGACTAAGCGGTTTGATAGAGTAGAACTCCGTGTTTGGGATTGAAAGGTAAACTACGTGGTTGCCTAAGAAGGTGTTTTTAAGCGTTTAGTTTAATGAAGTGAAATTGGATAGAGGAAAGAAGATTATTGAAAAAGATTCATTAAGGCGGTTCAGAAGTTATTGAAGATATCCTAGATTATAGCCACTTCATAAATTCTACTAGTTTCCAGGTTCCTTCTGAAGAAGATTTCAGGTCTGTAACTTTTGTAGTTTAGATTTAAATGTGTAGTTTGATTGTACGTGTTATCCCCTCGTGATATCAGTTAGTATTCCGTCGTCCATAATTGAATTCTGATAATACTCCATGATAATTTATTGTTCTTAAAGTTGATTATTAATTGGGAATTTCTATTTAAGGAAATAATAAATAAGTGATTTATTATTTGAGTAGTCATTAATTATGAATCCTACATATCCTAACATAGATAATATGCAAGGGGGTAGTGGGAGACTACGACACTGGCGCCCAAACGAAATACCGGAATTAAGAGCAGGTGCAGGATTTAGAGTTTTGCAGGAGTTATTTTTTTCGGGTAAAGAAAATGTGTCTGAGTTTCTAAATAATATCGATGATAATATAGCTTACTATGAAATACCGGCGAATCTATCGTGTGCATATTTAAAAGGTCATTTAATTGGAGAGCGTTAGACTGGTTTCAGGTTATCGGCTTCGAGTGTGTAAATGAAGAAGCGACTGCATTTGCAACACTTAAAAAGAAATTATCAGATAGTTTTCCGGTAATACGGAATAAATCAGAGCTAGAAGCTCAGTTTTTTTCGTCAAAACAACGGAGAGGTCAAGCCCCGTCAGACTTTATTTTTCAGCTGTTAAAAATACATAAAACCTTGGAATTAAATTATGATGAGATAAAGTTGATTGATCACATAGTAATGCGACTAGAACCCCAAATAATGGATTATTTAGAAGTTCGAAACCCACAACGAAAACTCAATTGATAGAGTTGGTAGATCGGTATGAGGAACGTCATAACTGCAGGGAAAATCAGGGTTCGAGTAATAATTTTGCTAGACGAAGTTGGGATGTGAGTAGGAATCCTGAGGAAAGAAGGAATAATAGAAATTGGAGAGATACTGGGGTCGGAAATAGTCAAAATGATCAAAGAGGACTAGGCAGGGGTGCGAATAATTTTCTTCGTCGTAATTATCAAAATCAAGGATTCGAGGGTGGAAATCGATACAAATCAGCCAAATCAGAGAACAGACCGGTATCAGAACCGTAGGATGGTGGTTAGGAAGGGTCCTAATGATGATTCAGCAAACAGAATTGGAGGCGTGTTTGGTTGCAACAGCGAAAGGCAA
>BMAO01034804.1:0-20487 GCA_019973975.1 Trichonephila clavata
ACCCTTGTCACACGACGATTTGGGGTGACTCACGTAGACTATGGTTCGCACCAGATGAAAGGCATTTTTAATATTGACGCATTTTTTAGCCTGACCGCTCTTGGGAAATTCATACCGAACTTTTCCTTTCCAGATGTCTTCAAACGCACTCTCTTATTCACACACTAGAATCATGTGTCGATTCTGCTTTTACCCCTTCTCATTTTGCAATCCATCGCAGAGGCACCAAAAGGGTAATAGGACAATTGATCTTCGAATCTTTTTCCATTTCTCGGCGAAAACGTATCAAACACATCCCATTTTACCATAAATGTGAAACCACACCCAATCTTGCCTCACATAACTTTGAATCATTCCCCACACATCTTTTCCTATCCCCTCTTCCCACATGTCGGGTTTTTTCCAGCAACGCATCATAAAACCCTACATATTCGCTCAATCTATCCTTGGTACGACCCCGCATGTCCGCGGCCTGGGTTGAAAGTGTCTACATCCACACTTCCCTCTCCTCTTCTCTCTTCTCCTCTTCCACCTTGACCTCTTCCACCTTGGCCTTCGTCTATGAACCGTTGCAAGCACGACGTGAGATGATTGATGTTTTCAGGACGATTCTTTTGTCCATGAGGCCAATGTTTCTTTCCAAAACAAAACAGGCATTGCTTCCGACCGTCCACCTTATGTGTTTCGGACGCATGTGTATTATAAAAGTGACGCACGGTCATGGGCTCCACACATTCGGGACACTCTACCCGCGTACCAGAGCATCTATCGAGATGTCTGTAAAATGAAGTAGAGGATTTGGGCATGATCCCTCCAAGACGCTTGTGTCCTCAGCAAGCATGGACCTTATTTATCGTGGACTCTTTGGGTAACCCGCTGGAAAAAACTCCCCGTTGGATTCATTGGATAGTACTCCCGTGGCTTCCCTTCCATATCCTTTGACCTGTTGAACACAGGCCCTCCCCACAGACCATGTTATTAGCCCTCCTCGACATTTTTACCTGAAAAGGAAACAAACTTGACCCTTTCCATGCCTTTTTACCTGTTTGAAACAGGCCCTGTTCTTTGCTCTCCTGGAGATTTTTTCCCTGAAAATGAATAACATTTGGCTCTTTCCAGGCCTATTTACCTGTTGAAACCATGCCCAAAAAAACAGGCCCTGTTCTTTGCTCTCCTCGAGATTTTTTACTTGAAAATGAATAACATTTGACCCTTTCCAGGCCTCTTTACCTGTTGAAACCATGCCCAAAAAAACAGGCCCAAATCCGTAACTAGAACTAGAAGAAGGAACCTTTTGTGTTCTAATTCATGACGTCATGAATGCATGTGAGTGAAACAACATGAAAATGAATGGAAGGAAAGGATAGGATGCAAAATGAAAAAGGGTTGAAATATTTTTCAGAAGCAAATAAAGTTTACAACCAATCTATCTAAAAAAAAAAAAATTTTTTTTTTTTTTTTTTTACAGAGTGAGAAACATTTTTAGAGCGGAGAATAGTTTGAGTTTGACTCATAAGTTGTTCTTCAAGTGCTACGTGTATTACAATTGTCATTTTAATTTTCAGTTGTCATGTTCTGTAGACCCTCCTATGGGGGATCGGCCTCCACCCTGAATAGTTTTATAGTCTACTCGTGCCCTCCAACCCTTTGATAGCTCACCCTCCCTTATCGGATTGCATTACAGTCGAGTTCTTTTCCAATCAAACCGTGTTGGTTTCCAGGCTCTCCTCCTATTGGGGTCTACTCAATGGTTGTATACGGTTCGAGAGGACTCGTAGTCCACGTTCTACCCTGCGTGACACAAATTCATAGGTGCCCTGGTTGCCTTATCATGTGCCTTTAAAGTTTATTATTGTTCATTCATTACAGACCCTCCTATGGGGGTAGGGTCAAATCAATGGGAGGGTTGCCATCTCCTAGCTCGTCTCTTTCCTTTGACACGTTGTAAACACTTATCGGCTCCCTAGAAGCCGAGATAGGTTCAAGACAATTGTACACCTGTTTTTGATCCTAGAGACCCTCCAAAGGGGGGTAGAATCCTGTAAGGGGTATCATTCGAAAGAGCCTTTTATTCCAAACAAATGGATAGGTGACACGACGACCTGAGGGGTGTTGGGGCTGAGCAAGGTCCCTTTCAAATGTCGAAATGGTTTGGAGCCTAGGATCGAAACCCGGGACCCAAGGTCTAGATCCATGGCATCCTACAATAGTCCCTGTAAAGGGCTATCCAACAATATAAATAGTTTGAAAATCATACAGATATATGAGGAGCAAATCTAAAAAAGGCCACAGGACCTTTTGGAGCCTAGTGCCTGAACCAGGGGGTCTAGGTCCCAACCGATAGATGCGTTGTAAAGTACAAACGATTCTGAATCTTTGGACGGGTCACACGTCTCTGAGGACCCCATAGGAGCCGAGATATCGCGACTTCCGGTTCACCAGGGGGGTCCCCATGACCCCCCAGGGAAAAAGTCTGGACCCGATCCGACTGTAATTTACCGAGATAGAAGGTTTGAACTGGATTCCATAGCATTCTAATGGGAAAAAGTTCAATGGGCTGCGAAAAATGACAAGTCCAACAAAATGC
Source organism: Trichonephila clavata (assembly GCA_019973975.1). NCBI lineage: Eukaryota > Metazoa > Arthropoda > Arachnida > Araneae > Nephilidae > Trichonephila > Trichonephila clavata. The sequence continues at coordinate 2,588 of BMAO01034804.1, forward strand.
TACTGCGCATGCGCCTTTAAAACTCTACTGCGCATGCACGTGACGTCACTTGAATATCGGATATAAATGCTCGACGACTTGTGAGTCAAGCTCAGTCGACTAGCTCTGCTCTGAAAAGTTTTCTCACTCTGTAAAAAAAAAAAAAAAAAAAAAAAAAAAAAAAAAAAAAAAAAAATTTTTTTTTTTTTTTTTTTTTTTTTTTTTTTTTTTTTTTTTTTTTTTACAGAGTGAGAAAACTTTTCAGAGCAGAGAATAGTTTGAGCTAGACTCCCAAGTTGTCGTCCATTTTATATCCGATATTCAAGTGACGTCACATTGTGCATGCGCAGTAGAATTTTAAAGGCGCATGCGCAGTAGCATTTTTGGACTTGTAATTTTTCGCAGCATACTACTATTGAACTTTTTCACATTAAAATGCTATGGAATCCAGTTCAAACCTTCTATCTCAGTAAATTACGGTCGGATCGGGTCCAAACTTTTCCCTGGGGGGTCATGGGGACCCCTTAGTGAACCGGAAATGGCGATATCTCGGCTCCTATGGGGCCTTTATAGATGTGTGACCCCTCAAAAGATTCAGAATCGTTTGTAGTTTACAAAACATCTATCGGTTTGGACCTAGACCTCCTGGTTGAGGAACTAGGCTCCAAAAAGCTCTGTGGCCTCTTTTAGATTTGCTCCTCACCTATCCGTCTGATTTCCAAATTTTTTACGTTGTTGGATAGAACATAAGTTGACCTATCGTGCGATGCTATGGATATGGAAATTGGGTACCGGGTTTGAATCCTAGGCTCCAAAATGTATCGACATTAAAAAGGGACCTTGCTCAGCCCCAACGCCCTTAAGGTAGTCGAGTCACCTATCCATCTGTTTGGAATGTCAAGCTCTTTCGAATGATACCCCTTACAAGACCCTACCCCTTATAGGAGGGTCTCTAGGGTTAAAAAACAGGTGTAACATTGTCTTGAACTGATCTCGGCTTCTATGGATCCCATAAGCTTTTGAAGTATGTCAAATGAAAGAGACGAGCCAGTAGATGGCAACACTCTACACGCTTTTACCTTACCCCCATAGGAGGGTCTGTAATGAGTGAAAAAAAACAAAATTCAGAGGCAAATTGCGGGGTTTCTATGGCACCTATAAACTTGTGTGGCACATTGTATGACGTGGGCTTCAAGCCCTGTCAAATCATGTACAACTCTTGGGTATACCCCCCATAGGAGGGTCTCGAGAGCCTGGAAAAGAACACAGTTTTAATCGAAAATAACTCGACTCCTATGGAGCCGATAAGGGATTGTGACCCATTAAATGGTTTGAGTGCACGAGTAGATGACAAAAATACTCATGGTGTAGGCCGATCCCCCATAGAAGCCGAGAAAAGTTCAAGACAATGTTACACCTGTTGTTTAACCCTAGAGACCCTCCTATGGGAGGTAGGGTCTTGTAAGGGGTATCATTCGAAAGAGCTTGACATTCCAAACAGATGGATAGGTGACTCGACTACCTTAGGGGCGTTGGGGATGAGCAAGGTCCCTTTTTAATGTCGATACATTTTGGAGCCTAGGATTCAAACCCGGTACCCAATTTCCATATCCATAGCATCGCACGATAGGTCAACTTATGTTCTATCCAACAACGTAAACAATTTGGAAATCAGACGGATAGGTGAGGAGCAAATCTAAAAGAGGCCACAGGGCCTTTTGGAGCCTAGTTCCTCAACCAGGAGGTCTAGGTCCAAACCGATAGATGTTTTGTAAACTACAAACGATTCTGAATATTTTGAGGGGTCACACATCTATAAAGGCCCCATAGGAGCCGATATATCGCCATTTCCGGTTCACTAGGGGGTCCCCATGACCCCCCAGGGAAAAGTTTGGACCCGATCCGACCGTAATTTACTGAGATAGAAGGTTTGAACTGGATTCCATAGCATTTTAATGTGAAAAAGTTCAATAGTAGTATCATGCTGCGAAAAATTACAACAAAATGCTACTGCGCATGCGCCTTTAAAACTCTACTGCGCATGCACGATGTGATGTCACTCTTGAATGTTGGGTATAAAATGGACGACAACTTGGGAGTCAAACTCAAACTATTCTCTGCTCTGAAAAGTTTTCTCACTCTGTAAAAAAAAAAAAAAAAAAAAAAAAAAATTTTTTTTTTTTTTTTTTTTTTTTTTTACAGAGTGAGAAAACTTTTCAGAGCAGCTAGTCGACTGAGCTTGACTCACAAGTCGTCGAGCATTTATATCCGATATTCAAGTGACGTCACGTGCATGCGCAGTAGAGTTTTAAAGGCGCATGCGCAGTAGCATTTTGTTGTAATTTTTCGCAGCATGATACTACTATTGAACTTTTTCACATTAAAATGCTATGGAATCCAGTTCAAACCTTCTATCTCGGTAAATTACGGTCGGATCGGGTCCAAACTTTTTCCCTGGGGGTCATGGGGACCCCCTAGTGAACCGGAAATGGCGATATATCGGCTCCTATGGGGCCTTTATAGATGTGTGACCCCTCAAAAGATTCAGAATCGTTTGTAGTTTACAAAACATCTATTGGTTTGGACCTAGACCTCCTGGTTGAGGAACTAGGCTCCAAAAGGCTCTGTGGCCTCTTTTAGATTTGCTCCTCACCTATCCGTCTGATTTCCAAATTTTTTACGTTGTTGGATAGAACATAAGTTGACCTATCGTGCGATGCTATGGATATGGAAATTGGGTACCGGGTTTGAATCCTAGGCTCCAAAATGTATCGACATTAAAAAGGGACCTTGCTCAGCCCCAACGCCCTTAAGGTAGTCGAGTCACCTATCCATCTGTTTGGAATGTCAAGCTCTTTCGAATGATACCCCTTACAAGACCCTACCCCTTATAGGAGGGTCTCTAGGGTTAAAAAACAGGTGTAACATTGTCTTGAACTGATCTCGGCTTCTATGGATCCCATAAGCTTTTGAAGTATGTCAAATGAAAGAGACGAGCCAGTAGATGGCAACACTCTACACGCTTTTACCTTACCCCCCATAGGAGGGTCTGTAATGAGTGAAAAAAAACAAAATTCAGAGGCAAATTGCGGGGTTTCTCTGGCACCTATAAACTTGTGTGGCACATTGTATGACGTGGGCTTCAAGCCCTGTCAAATCATGTACAACTCTTGGGTATACCCCCCATAGGAGGGTCTCGAGAGCCTGGAAAAGAACACAGTTTTAATCGAAAATAACTCGACTCCTAGGGAGCCGATAAGGGATTGTGACCCATTAAATGGTTTGAGTGCACGAGTAGATGACAAAAATACTCATGGTGTAGGCCGATCCCCCATAGAAGCCGAGATGAGTTCAAGACAATGTTTCACCTGTTTTTTAACCCTAGAGACCCTCCTATGGGGGGTAGGGTCTTGTAAGGGGTATCATTCGAAAGAGCTTGACATTCCAAACAGATGGATAGGTGACTCGACTACCTTAAGGGCGTTGGGGCTGAGCAAGGTCCCTTTTTAATGTCGATACATTTTGGAGCCTAGGATTCAAACCCGGTACCCAATTTCCATATCCATAGCATCGCACGATAGGTCAACTTATGTTCTATCCAACAACGTAAACAATTTGGAAATCAGACGGATAGGTGAGGAGCAAATCTAAAAGAGGCCACAGAGCCTTTTGGAGCCTAGTTCCTCAACCAGGAGGTCTAGGTCCAAACCAATAGATGTTTTGTAAACTACAAACGATTCTGAATCTTTTGAGGGGTCACACATCTATAAAGGCCCCATAGGAGCCGATATATCGCCATTTCCGGTTCACTAGGGGGTCCCCATGACCCCCAGGGAAAAAGTTTGGACCCGATCCGACCGTAATTTACCGAGATAGAAGGTTTGAACTGGATTCCATAGCATTTTAATGTGAAAAAGTTCAATAGTAGTATCATGCTGCGAAAAATTACAACAAAATGCTACTGCGCATGCGCCTTTAAAACTCTACTGCGCATGCACGTGACGTCACTTGAATATCGGATATAAATGCTCGACGACTTGTGAGTCAAGCTCAGTCGACTAGCTGCTCTGAAAAGTTTTCTCACTCTGTAAAAAAAAAAAAAAAAAAAAATTTTTTTTTTTTTTTTACAGAGTGAGAAAACTTTTCAGAGCAGAGAATAGTTTGAGTTTGACTCCCAAGTTGTCGTCCATTTTATACCCAACATTCAAGAGTGACATCACATCGTGCATGCGCAGTAGAGTTTTAAAGGCGCATGCGCAGTAGCATTTTGTTGTAATTTTTCGCAGCATGATACTACTATTGAACTTTTTCACATTAAAATGCTATGGAATCCAGTTCAAACCTTCTATCTCAGTAAATTACGGTCGGATCGGGTCCAAACTTTTTCCCTGGGGGGTCATGGGGACCCCCTAGTGAACCGGAAATGGCGATATCTCGGCTCCTATGGGGCCTTTATAGATGTGTGACCCCTCAAAAGATTCAGAATCGTTTGTAGTTTACAAAACATCTATCGGTTTGGACCTAGACTTCCTGGTTGAGGAACTAGGCTCCAAAAAGCTCTGTGGCCTCTTTTAGATTTGCTCCTCACCTATCCGTCTGATTTCCAAATTTTTTACGTTGTTGGATAGAACATAAGTTGACCTATCGTGCGATGCTATGGATATGGAAATTGGGTACTGGGTTTGAATCCTAGGCTCCAAAATGTATCGACATTAAAAAGGGACCTTGCTCATCCCCAACGCCCCTAAGGTAGTCGAGTCACCTATCCATCTGTTTGGAATGTCAAGCTCTTTCGAATGATACCCCTTACAAGACCCTACCCCTTATAGGAGGGTCTCTAGGGTTAAAAAACAGGTGTAACATTGTCTTGAACTGATCTCGGCTTCTATGGATCCCATAAGCTTTTGCAGTATGTCAAATGAAAGAGACGAGCCAGTAGATGGCAACACTCTACACGCTTTTACCTTACCCCCATAGGAGGGTCTGTAATGAGTGAAAAAAAACAAAATTCAGAGGCAAATTGCGGGGTTTCTCTGGCACCTATAAACTTGTGTGGCACATTGTATGACGTGGGCTTCAAGCCCTGTCAAATCATGTACAACTCTTGGGTATACCCCCATAGGAGGGTCTCGAGAGCCTGGAAAAGAACACAGTTTTAATCGAAAATAACTCGACTCCTAGGGAGCCGATAAGGGATTGTGACCCATTAAATGGTTTGAGTGCACGAGTAGATGACAAAAATACTCATGGTGTAGGCCGATCCCCCATAGAAGCCGAGATGGGTTCAAGACAATGTTACACCTGTTTTTTAACCCTAGAGACCCTCCTATGGGGGGTAGGGTCTTGTAAGGGGTATCATTCGAAAGAGCTTGACATTCCAAACAGATGGATAGGTGACTCGACTACCTTAGGGGCGTTGGGGCTGAGCAAGGTCCCTTTTTAGTGTCGATACGTTTTGGAGCCTAGTATCCAAGCCCGGTACCCAATGTCCATATCCATAGCATCGCACGATAGGTCAACTTATGTTCTATCCAACAACGTAAACAATTTGGAAATCAGACGGATAGGTGAGGAGCAAATCTAAAAGAGGCCACAGAGCCTTTTGGAGCCTAGTTCCTCAACCAGGAGGTCTAGGTCCAAACCAATAGATGTTTTGTAAACTACAAACGATTCTGAATCTTTTGAGGGGTCACACATCTATAAAGGCCCCATAGGAGCCGATATATCGCCATTTCCGGTTCACTAGGGGGTCCCCATGACCCCCAGGGAAAAAGTCTGGACCCGATCCGACTGTAATTTACCGAGATAGAAGGTTTGAACTGGATTCCATAGCATTTTAATGTGAAAAAGTTCAATGGTAGTACCATGCTGCGAAAAATTACGTCCAACAAAATGCTACTGCGCATGCGCCTTTAAATCTCTACTGCGCATGCACGTGACGTCACTTGAATATCGGATATAAATGCTCGACGACTTGTGAGTCAAGCTCAGTCGACTAGCTGCTCTGAAAAGTTTTCTCACTCTGTAAAAAAAAAAAAAAAAAAAAAATTTTTTTTTTTTTTTTTTTTACAGAGTGAGAAAACTTTTCAGAGCAGAGAATAGTTTGAGTTTGACTCCCAAGTTGTCGTCCATTTTATACCCAACATTCAAGAGTGACATCACATCGTGCATGCGCAGTAGAGTTTTAAAGGCGCATGCGCAGTAGCATTTTGTTGTAATTTTTCGCAGCATGATACTACTATTGAACTTTTTCACATTAAAATGCTATGGAATCCAGTTCAAACCTTCTATCTCAGTAAATTACGGTCGGATCGGGTCCAAACTTTTTCCCTGGGGGGTCATGGGGACCCCCTAGTGAACCGGAAATGGCGATATCTCGGCTCCTATGGGGCCTTTATAGATGTGTGACCCCTCAAAAGATTCAGAATCGTTTGTAGTTTACAAAACATCTATCGGTTTGGACCTAGACTTCCTGGTTGAGGAACTAGGCTCCAAAAAGCTCTGTGGCCTCTTTTAGATTTGCTCCTCACCTATCCGTCTGATTTCCAAATTTTTTACGTTGTTGGATAGAACATAAGTTGACCTATCGTGCGATGCTATGGATATGGAAATTGGGTACTGGGTTTGAATCCTAGGCTCCAAAATGTATCGACATTAAAAAGGGACCTTGCTCATCCCCAACGCCCCTAAGGTAGTCGAGTCACCTATCCATCTGTTTGGAATGTCAAGCTCTTTCGAATGATACCCCTTACAAGACCCTACCCCTTATAGGAGGGTCTCTAGGGTTAAAAAACAGGTGTAACATTGTCTTGAACTGATCTCGGCTTCTATGGATCCCATAAGCTTTTGAAGTATGTCAAATGAAAGAGACGAGCCAGTAGATGGCAACACTCTACACGCTTTTACCTTACCCCCCATAGGAGGGTCTGTAATGAGTGAAAAAAAACAAAATTCAGAGGCAAATTGCGGGGTTTCTCTGGCACCTATAAACTTGTGTGGCACATTGTATGACGTGGGCTTCAAGCCCTGTCAAATCATGTACAACTCTTGGGTATACCCCCCATAGGAGGGTCTCGAGAGCCTGGAAAAGAACACAGTTTTAATCGAAAATAACTCGACTCCTAGGGAGCCGATAAGGGATTGTGACCCATTAAATGGTTTGAGTGCACGAGTAGATGACAAAAATACTCATGGTGTAGGCCGATCCCCCATAGAAGCCGAGATGAGTTCAAGACAATGTTTCACCTGTTTTTTAACCCTAGAGACCCTCCTATGGGGGGTAGGGTCTTGTAAGGGGTATCATTCGAAAGAGCTTGACATTCCAAACAGATGGATAGGTGACTCGACTACCTTAGGGGCGTTGGGGCTGAGCAAGGTCCCTTTTTAGTGTCGATACGTTTTGGAGCCTAGTATCCAAGCCCGGTACCCAATGTCCATATCCATAGCATCGCACGATAGGTCAACTTATGTTCTATCCAACAACGTAAACAATTTGGAAATCAGACGGATAGGTGAGGAGCAAATCTAAAAGAGGCCACAGAGCCTTTTGGAGCCTAGTTCCTCAACCAGGAGGTCTAGGTCCAAACCAATAGATGTTTTGTAAACTACAAACGATTCTGAATCTTTTGAGGGGTCACACATCTATAAAGGCCCCATAGGAGCCGATATATCGCCATTTCCGGTTCACTAGGGGGTCCCCATGACCCCCAGGGAAAAAGTTTGGACCCGATCCGACCGTAATTTACCGAGATAGAAGGTTTGAACTGGATTCCATAGCATTTTAATGTGAAAAAGTTCAATAGTAGTATCATGCTGCGAAAAATTACAACAAAATGCTACTGCGCATGCGCCTTTAAAACTCTACTGCGCATGCACGTGACGTCACTTGAATATCGGATATAAATGCTCGACGACTTGTGAGTCAAGCTCAGTCGACTAGCTGCTCTGAAAAGTTTTCTCACTCTGTAAAAAAAAAAAAAAAAAAAAATAATTTTTTTTTCACAGAGTGAGAAAACTTTTCAGAGAGAAAAATTTTCAGAGCAGCTAGTCGACTGAGCTTGACTCACAAGTCGTCGAGCATTTATATCCGATATTCAAGTGACGTCACGTGCATGCGCAGTAGAGTTTTAAAGGCGCATGCGCAGTAGCATTTTGTTGGACTTGTAATTTTTCGCAGCCCATTGAACTTTTTCCCATTAGAATGCTATGGAATCCAGTTCAAACCTTCCATCTCGGTAAATTACAGTCGGATCGGGTCCAGAGTTTTTCCCTGGGGGGTCATGGGGACCCCCCTGGTGAACCGGAAGTCGCGATATCTCGGCTCCTATGGGGTCCTCAGAGACGTGTGACCCGTCCAAAGATTCAGAATCGTTTGTACTTTACAACGCATCCATCGGTTGGGACCTAGACCCCCTGGTTCAGGCACTAGGCTCCAAAAGGTCCTGTGGCCTTTTTTAGATTTGCTCCTCACCTATCTGTCCGATTTTCAAACTATTTTTTATGTTGGATACCCCTTTACAGGGACTATTGTAGGATTACATGGATCTAGACCTTGGGTCCCGGGTTTCGAACTCAGGCTCCAAAACATTTCGACATTTGAAAGGGACTTTGCTCAGCCCCAACACCCCTCAGGTCGTCGTGTCACCTATCCATTTGTTTGGAATAAAAGGCTCTTTCGAAGGATACCCCTTACAGGATTCTAAACCCCTTTGGAGGGTCACTAGGGATCAAAAACAGGTGTACATTTGTCTTGAACCTATCTCGGCTTCTAGGGAGCCGATAAGCGTTTACAACGTGTCAAAGGAAAGAGACGAGCTAGGAGATGGCAACCCTCCCATTGATTTGACCCTACCCCCCATAGGAGGGTCTGTAATGAATGAACAATAATAAACTTTAAAGGCACATGATAAGGCTCCCAGGGCACCTATGAATTTGTTTCGCGCAGGGTAGAACGTGGACTACGAGTCCTCTCGAACCGTATACAACCATTGAGTAGACCCCCATAGGAGGAGAGCCTGGAAACCAACACGGTTTGAATGGAAAAGAACTCGACTGTAATGGAATCCGATAAGGGAGGGTGAGCTATCAAAGGGTTGGAGGGCACGAGTAGACTACAAAACTATTCAGGGTGGAGGCCGATCCCCCATAGGAGGGTCTACAAAACATGACAACTGAAAATTAAAATGACAATTGTAATACACGTAGCACTTGAAGAACAACTTATGAGTCAAACTCAAACTATTCTCCGCTCTGAAAATGTTTCTCACTCTGTAAAAAAAAAAAAAAAAAATTTTTTTTTTAGATAGATTGGTTGTAAACTTTATTTGCTTCTGAAAAATATTTCAACCCTTTTTCATTTTGCATCCTATCCTTTCCTTCCATTCATTTTCATGTTGTTTCACTCACATCCATTCATGACGTCATGAATTAGAACACAAAAGGTTCCTTCTTCTAGTTCTAGTTACGGATTTGGGCCTGTTTTTTTTGGCATGGTTTCAACAGGTAAAGAGGCCTGGAAAGGGTCAAAAGTTATTCATTTTCAGGTAAAAAATCTCGAGGAGAGCAAAGAACAAGGCCTGTTTTTTTGGGCATGGTTTCAACAGGTAAATAGGCCTGGAAAGAGCCAAATGTTATTCATTTTCAGGGAAAAAATCTCCAGGAGAGCAAAGAACAGGGCCTGTTTCAAACAGGTAAAAAGGCATGGAAAGGGTCAAGTTTGTTTCCTTTTCAGGTAAAAATGTCGAGGAGGGCAAATAACATGGTCTGTGGGGAGGGCCTGTGTTCAACAGGTCAAAGGATATGGAAGGGAAGCCACGGGAGTACTATCCAATGAATCCAACGGGGAGTTTTTTCCAGCGGGTTACCCAAAGAGTCCACGATAAATAAGGTCCATGCTTGCTGAGGACACAAGCGTCTTGGAGGGATCATGCCCAAATCCTCTACTTCATTTTACAGACATCTCGATAGATGCTCTGGTACGCGGGTAGAGTGTCCCGAATGTGTGGAGCCCATGACCGTGCGTCACTTTTATAATACACATGCGTCCGAAACACATAAGGTGGACGGTCGGAAGCAATGCCTGTTTTGTTTTGGAAAGAAACATTGGCCTCATGGACAAAAGAATCGTCCTGAAAACATCAATCATCTCACGTCGTGCTTGCAACGGTTCATAGACGAGGCCAAGGTGGAAGAGGTCAAGGTGGAAGAGGAGAAGAGAGAAGAGGAGAGGGAAGTGTGGATGTAGACACTTTCAACCCAGGCCGCGGGACATGCGGGGTCGTACCAAGGATAGATTGAGCGAATATGTAGGGTTTTATGATGCGTTGCTGGAAAAACCCGACATGTGGGAAGAGGGGATAGGAAAAGATGTGTGGGGAATGATTCAAAGTTATGTGAGGCAAGATTGGGTGTGGTTCCACATTATGGTAAAATGGGATGTGTTTGATACGTTTCGCCGAGAAATGGAAAAGATTCGAGATCAATGTGTCCTATTACCCTTTTGGTGCCTCTGCGATGGATTGCAAAATGAGAGGGGTAAAATGCAGAATCGACACATGATTCTAGCGTGTGAACAAGAGAGTGCGTTTGAAGACATCTGGAAAGGAAAAGTTCGGTATGAATTTCCCAAGAGCGGTCAGGCTAAAAAATGCGTCAAGATTAAAAATGCCTTTCATCTGGTGCGAACCATCGTCTACGTGAGTCACCCCAAATCGTCGTGTGACAAGGGTGAGATTCCTGACAATTTAAGCAATCTGCAACATGCGTCTCATTTTCACATCAATCGACCCTTGCACCCGCATAGTATTGCGTTTCTCTGTACCCTCTTTCCAGGGGGAATAGAAAAATTATTGTGGGAGCAACTTGGAAATAAAAATGTATCCAGTTGGGCTGCCAAGCGTGTACGGGACCCATGGCGTAATGTGAAATGGGGGGTACCGATCCATGTGACGGGCTGGAAATTTTTAAATTGTGTGATTCCCTTGTATCCGCGCTACGAGGAAACGGAGGAATGCACACCTCTACAGTTGAATCTATACAATAATAAAATAGTGTATGTCAAGGAGGGACACCAGGGATCCGAGTATTCCTTTCAACGCATGAGAGACGAAGTATATGTGTTGTCTCGTAAACAACAAAATACGATGAATGAAGTCAAGAAAACAAAACAAGCATGTGCCATGGACCACAAGCTAATATTAAGGTCAAAGATGGATGAAATGCAAATGAAAAACGACCAAAAACTCAACGAGATGAAAGCGAGAAACGACCTCATGGAAAGGGAAAGAAATTTGATTCAAAGGGAAAACGACGTGTTGAAAAAGGAACTTGACGTGTTGAAAAAGGAACTTGACGTGGTGAAAACAAAAGAAAATGAGTTGAACGCCAAAGTACAAAACATGTCAGTTGAAAATAAAATATTGAAAGATTTGTTGCAAAGAAAAAGAGTGGACAGAATCTCTTCCAATACATGGCGTTGGAAAAACAATAGTGTAAAAAGGTTGGTTCGACCTCGTTCAGCCATCTCTCAACTTTCGAGTTCCCTAGCAAACCTTTGAAACTAAATCATGTAAGCTTCTCTATAAAAAAAAATAAAAAAATTTTTTTTTTTTAGATAGATTGGTTGTAAACTTTATTTGCTTCTGAAATATATTTCAACCCTTTTTCATTTTGCATCCTATCCTTTCCTTCCATTCATTTTCATTATACTTACATCCATTCATGACGTCATGAATTAGAACACAAAAGGTTACTTCTTAAAACAAGTTTTCAAAGAGAGGCCCTCCAACGTTGGCACCTTCCTTCACCCAAAAAAAGGGGGACCGAGTCGACTCTTGTGTCGACTCGGTCCCCGTTTTTTCGGTTCAGTTCAATAGGTAGAGTTTCATATTTAAATGTTCACTACTCTGTACAGTTCAATGTTCCACATTTACTCCACTAAATCTACCATTTGTTTCTGACATTCGGCCTGCAGCTTGTTGAAATGCTGTAGATAACGCGCAAACCGGTAAGATTTGATCATGGTGCACTCGGAAATGTCAAAATTTTCGTGCACCTCATCGTGGAGGTGATCGGGTAGCGTATTGTCATGGAGATCCTGGAACTTTGGCAGCGTCTCCAAGCTGATGGTAAACAACCCCAGCTGCTCAAAGAGTTTGCGCTGGTCGGTTCCCTTGACCACGATGAGGCCTCGATTGCCTTGCGCCAGCTGACCAAATTTACCCCTGACGCAAAAGCTGAGGTATTCGAGGGGCACGGATCCAGGCAGGTGGCTTTTGAGACGGAGACGTTCGTTGATATACCGATTGACCCGGTCATCTTTCGAGGTCACATTGGAATGATCCACGGTGATGCACATGACTTGTCGATCCTCCGAAATGCTGGCAATGGAGACTTCGATGGGGACAGGCTTACCCCCACGATGAAACACGTTGGCATGAGCAAAAAAGGCTAGATGAGACATGGTGCATTTGAGAGAAGTGCGGATGGCTCGCCTAATATACTCTGGTGGGTCACGTGAATCGATTCCTATTGGCTGGCAATCCATATCATGAGATTTCTATCGGCTATTCAACATTGACATGCAAAAAAATAAAGGAGGTTGGTAAAAAGTAAACATTTTTAAAAGAGAGGCTCTCCAACCTTGGGACCTTCCTTTATCCAAAAAAAGGGGGACCGAGTCGACTTTGGTGTCGACTCGGTCCCCCTTTTTTTGGGCCATTGGGCAATTTTTTTTCACTCTCTCAAAGCTGAAACTTTGTCCTTCCATTCCGCCTGCAACTTTTGAAACTGCTGCAGATATTTTGCAAATTGAAAAGATTTCAGCATGGTGCAATGAGACACGTCCCCTTCCTCGTGGAGGTCATCATGCATGGGGTTGGGAAAGGTGCCATCGCCAAGGGTGTTGAATTTGGGCAGCATCTCCAAGCATACGGTGACGAGTCCCAACTCTTTAAACATTTTTTGCTGTTTGGAGCTTTTCACGACAATGAGACCTCCTGGGTCCACCATGCCCCTCACGCAATAGGGTAGGTAGTCTACAGGCACACTCTTGGGCAAGGGACGTACCAGACGAAGACGAGCGTTTTTGCAGGCATTGTATCGCATGTCTCGGGGCGTGGAGTCGAATCCGTCATGGTTGACGGTAATGCAGAGCACTTGAGGATCACTGCCATTTTTGGGAAGAGTGGCAATATATATATATATATATATAGACAACTCGATGGGCACTGGCTTGCCCTGGTGGAGAAAGTAGTTGGCCTGAGCAAAATAGATATACATCCTTCTGAAAAAGAATGATTCTGCTGGCTGGCCTTATATAGGCTCGAGGAGCGTGACGTCAACTGGCATCCCATATTCCAAGGCCTTGCGATGCGTGCGTTCCACGTAGGGTTCGAACGCCCGCTTCCAAGCTGGGGGCATGACCAGGCGCCAAGGAAGGGGGTCGTCTCGATGCATTTCCCAATCATCCAACCACGTTAATAGTCTCACGTACACCTCCGCTAGGCGCGTGCAGTTTGTGAGATTCAACGTATAGGCCTCCTTATTGTGAGGTTGATGGGCTTCCCAAACTCGGCGAGACGGGGGACGACCCAGTTGAAAGAATCTCAACTCGACGCCTGGATCCCACGTCAAATCCAAATGACTGGTAAACACGACCACGGTCTTTCCAAACGACCGAGGCACGTGCACCCCGAAATTGGGTTCAAAGAGGATGGTGTAAGGATAGTCGTGCTCGTAAGACGTGACTCGATCGGGCCAGCAACCCAAATTACCAAACACGATCGTCGTGCGATGTCGACACTGGTCCAATAAATGTTGGATCATTCTGACACAAAGAGATTTGCTTTTTAAAAAATAATATTTTTGTTGGACACGGGTCCAATAAAGGTTGTATCATTCGGACACAAAGAAGGAGACTTGTTTTTTAAAAAATAATACTTTTTGTTTGCAACGGGTCCAATAAATTTTGTATCATTCGGACACAAAGAAGGAGACTTGTGTGTTTTTTAAAAAAATAATCATTTTTTTATTGATCATGATCATACTCTACAAGATAGATTCAGAGGTTGCATGGCTTAAAATGCAACAGAAGGTCGGATACAAGGGGAGAGTTTGGGCATTGACAAGTCCAGGGCCTCCATCGCCATATCGTGTTCAAAAGTCTCCAGGAAAGTGATGAGTTCATTGTTTTCATCAAAGAGCGAGAGCACCAGGTGAAGCACCGAGGGTTCGGGTCCAGAGAAGGACGTTAGGAGTTGGTCGAGCAAAGCAGCTTCGGGCTCTGGCACGGGATCTGGAGAGATGAGCTCAGGTTCTGGAATCTGCACAGGTGGTGGAGAGAGGAGCTCAGGTTCTGGAATCTGCACAGGTGGTGGAGAGAGGAGCTCAGGTTCTGGAATCGGCTCAGGTTGTGGAATCTGCACAGGTGGCGGAGAGAGGAACTGAGGTTCTGGAATCTGCACAGGCTGGGGATAGAGAAGCTCAGGTTGTGGAATCTGCACAGGCTGGGGATAGAGTAGCTCAGGTTGTGGAATCTGCACAGGTCTCTGGATGCATCCTCGTTTCTTGGAGGGGCGCGTCTCCTCCCTTGATCGCTTCAGTCCAAGCATTGGGGTCGGAGGCGGTAGCTTGTAGGCGATTTGATCCAACGTTTTTTTTTTCGAAAATCTCCCAGGTGAAATCCCTTCTGAAGGAGCTGAGGAAGCATGGATTCGGGAATCAGGTCCAGACCCAAAACGGTTTTTTGAACCGTCAACAGCAAATAGTGGGTTCCCGCCGGGATCGGATAGGCCGTGTGTGGCTCCAAGATGGTCCGGTGGTAGAGCATTTGGTCGTAGGGCTCGAAACTCTTCTCGTTCACGTTGGGTCGGGCTCGACACTGAAGACTGGAAGGGGGCAGTTCGTTGAGCAGCACGGGCACGTGCGTCGTTTGAATGAAATGCACTTCTCCGGGGTGCACCGTTCTCAACCCAAAGGTAAAGTCTTTTTTCACAAAAAACAGGTTGCCATAGATGTACACCATCCTCTTGTCGGTATTTTTGAGCAAACGATCTGGATTTTTCAAGAGGCTTTTGGACACTTTTCCCCACAGGATCGCGTTGGGTCGAAATTCGTTGACGTGCTTGGCTTCCAGCACGGCCAGCTTTAAATTGTCCATCAACGTCTTTTGGTGGTACCACGGATCTTGACGAAATAAGGTAAACACGCGTTTGGCGTGAGGCTCCTGGTAGGCCCACTCGCACCTGGCCTTGTTGAGCGGCATATTCCATCGCATCGGGTTTCTCGGGCAGCGTCACGGGCACCACGGTGGAGGAGAGGTGCTCTGGGAAGGCATCCATGCTGCAAACTGACGAGAAGCGTCGACCCGCGTCCTCCTTTTATACGTTTTTCAGGCCGAGTGAAAAATGGGGTTGGTGGAGAATGGCACACATGCCTTGCACGGCAATCCAACGATGACATTGCGTCTGGTGGCAAAAGGAACATTCGCCTCGTGCATAGGATTTCAAGAGCAAGACGGGGATGCGTTTGAAAGGACTGAAAGCGCTCCATTTATCTTGAATGTCTTTAAAGTCTTGCTTGGAACGAGAATCGGTCACACAGAAGGTGCCTACATTGAGATAATGTAAAGAGTTGAACACTTTATGCGCCCCGACGCGATCCGAAGCATACGAGACGACCCCGTTGGTGAGCGTGAAACCATGGTCTCGGAGACACAACACGGCCAGACCGTGCGTATGGAAAAAGACTTGAGCGTGGTGCTGGGGAAATCGATAAGCATAAGGAGGGCGTCGTCGAGACGAGGAGAAACGACGTCGAGGGTCTTGGGGAGAGTTTAGTTTTGGGGGCTCATGAGAAGACTCTGGGTGTGAAGGAGAAGCCATGGAGGGCAAAGGGGAACCAGGGCTGGATAACAGGCTCAACACATCGTCCGTGTCGGTCATGTTGAAAAAGAGATGCTGCAAATTATGTGCTCTGAAATGTAATCTGCAAAGTGTTTGCTCTTAAACATTCTCTCTCTCTCTAAAAAAAAAATTTTTTTTTTGTAAGGATAAATTAATTTCTTGTCTAGCTAGAGTTGTTCTCTTCTAGTGCTGCGTGAATTAAAACTCCGTGTTCTTTCAAAGTTTAAAAGCTTTCTACCAACCCCTCATTTCATTTACTCGTCTGGTGTAGTGTGCTTTGAAATTTTGTTTCTTTTTTATTTATCGTGTCCGACCATGTCTGTTGTTTCGGATGCATGTTATTGTGAACAAGATTGTTTAGTGTGTTCTCGGGGAAAAGAGCCCCTCATGATTGTGTGATTCACGTTTTATTGGAATCGATGGTGTTTCAAGAACGAGTGATGCATGGGTGAACCACCGAAGCACGATTGAAACAAATTTTAGAGATTGGACAACACTATTTACCCCGGGCATGCATTGGGACGGACGAAAATAGTAAACGTTGGCAAAGGATGTATGAGTGATCCAGAGTGGTTTCCCAAACCTCTGTCGGAACGAAATAAAGTTTAAAAGATTTGTCAGAAGCACATAAAATTTGAAATATCTTTTAGACGCAAACAAAGGTTTGAAATATCTTTCAGAAGGAAAGTTTGAAATATTTGTCAGACGCACATAAATTTGAAATATCTTTCAGAAGCAAAATAAAGTTTAAAACATCTATCAGATGCAAATACAGTTTACAACCAATCTCTCTAAAAAAAAAAAATTTTTTATAGAAATTGGAGAGTGTTAAAAAGGTTGAGCCTTCCACTCGACTTTCATTTGGTTTGCTCTGTTGTCAACATTTTTATTCTCTTCATGATGACCTCGTTCGATTCTCTCCTGGGTGAATTGGAAAAAAACATTCTCCCAGGTTTGCGAGACAACGTCTCACGCTGGTCGTCTTATAGACGACGCTTGCAACGTTTAGCGGGTATTGTGAAATTTCAACAACTCACGACCCACTTTCCCATTCCCGTCCAGGTGGTCTTGAGCGAGCATGGATTCCATCTTTCGGATTGTGTCTATAGTGCAGATGCCTGCACGGAAGGACCCGACACTTGCCATTGTTTTAATGTCTTTGACGCCCCCGAACACTATTTTATCGTGAAACGCTTCAATCATGTCGTCGTACGGGACGGGTCTTTACACTCGCTCGAATGTTTGACACGAGCTCACTGTCAATGTTGGAGACAGGGCCCCGTGGATCCTACTCTTTGCGCCACCTTGAAAGGTGCCCCTGCTTGGCTTCCGGCTTCCCGGAGATGATGCCATCCATTTTGAAAGAACGGACATGACCCTCACAGGATCTTCCTCCTGTCTAGCCAATCCAAAAGCACTTCCTGCGCGTCGCTCTTCTCTCAAAAGCACGATTCGGACGCCTTTTTGCCTCATACGAGACAATGGAGTCTGACAAAGCCTTTCAAATCTACCTGGCCGAATACCACGAGGCCCATTTGGCCGAGTACATTACTTTTATGATGCAGTTTCGAGCCAGTTACAGACTCTCACTCCGTCCGACGTCATTGCTCTTTCCCCCGTGGACCTGGGAACTTTTACGGAAAGTGTCCCCATCCCGAGCCATCGACGACCTGCCCACCTTCGAATGTCTCACCTCTTCTGAACCTTCCGAACTTTACAGTGATTACCTCGAACAGCAGGCGGCCCAAGGCAAGGGAGCCTTTCTGCAAGCTCTGTGGACGGTCTTGGCCCTTCCCAAATTGTATCGATTGGCGTACAAGGCCTGGAGGCGACATGGACTCAACCGTTGGCCCCTGGATTCTCTTGGCTCAAGCCGTCTTGGATGGCTGTTTTGCACTCAAATGGCCCGAAAGCGTCTTCCAAATACCCGAGACGTGTTCCATCTGTCTGAGTCCGATGCATTGGCCAGAAAGACACATTGTGGCCATGTATTTCACATGCGGTGTTTACTGCAACACC
>BMAO01034805.1:0-61407 GCA_019973975.1 Trichonephila clavata
ATAATGAACAAACAAACTTTTTTCAAATTCCTCCGAAAAATATTTTGGAGGGACGCGAGAAAATAAAAAGTTTCAAACCAGACGAATGATTTAAAACGGGGGGCAAATGAAATGGAGACTGTCAGGGGGGAAATGGGGACGTTTCTGGGGGCAAAGGAAAGGGAGACTGGTGAAGTGGGGGTGAAAGCAGCGAAACATGAAATGGAGGCAGGGCAACGTTTTCAGGAGATGGATTCCAGGGGCCCGGTGCTTTGACCGCTCTACCATACACCTATGGCAATCACTGTAAAATCGGAAGCGCCTTTCGTTTTACAGTCCTTACCATAGGTTCCATACAGTCGGTCGAAAAAATAGTCGAGCACCGTGACCCTTTCCAAAAATGATTGAAAATGGAAAACGACCTTTTTGGAAAGGAGGTCAGAATCGTGTCCCTTGGGGTGTGTTGATTGAAAATTTTTTCCTCTGAAAAAAATATGGGGCGCGAGAACAAAAAATTGTTTCATCCTGGATGAGGGGACAAATGAAATGGAGACTTGTCCCGCTGGGCAACGACCCATGTCATGGAGGGAGGGACAATGAGACTAGTCAAGCTGGGGAAAGCAGCGACCTATAAAGTGTAGGCATTACAACGTTGGTATGTCGAGAAAAGACAGAGAATCATTCCAATAGGGGTGTTGTTGGAACATGGAGGCGAGCCATCTCACGACGTTGCCCTCTTGGCGTGGGGCCCTCGTCTACGTGAGTGGACCCTCGTGTGACCAGGGTCCTGACAATTTAAGCGTCTCATTTTCACATCAATCGACCCTTGCACCCGTATAGTATTGCGTTTCTCAGTACCCTCTTTCCAGGGGGAATAGAAAAATGACTGTGGGAAATAAAAATGTTGGGCTGCCAAGCGTGTACGGGACCCATGGTATAATGTCCGATCCGGGCTGGAAATGTTTAAATTGTGTGATTCCCTTGTATCCGCGCTACGAGGAACCTCTGCATTTGAATCTATACGATAATAAAATAGTGTAGGTCGAGGAGGGAGCCGAGGAAAGAGATTTGATTCAAAGGGAAAAAGACGTGTTGAAAAAGGAACTTGACGAGTTGAAAACAAAAGAATATGAATGGAAAATAAAAGAATATGAATGGAAAACAAAAGAATATGAATGGAAAACAAAAGAATATGAGTTGAACGCTAAAGAATATGAGTTGAACGCTAAAGTACAAAACATGTCAGTTGAAAATAAAATATTGAAAAATTTGTTGCAAGGAAAAAGAGTGGATAGAATCTCTTTCAATACATGGCGTTGGAAAAACAATAGTGTAAAAAGGTTGGTTCGACCTCGTTCAACCATCTCTCAACTTTCAAGTTTACTAGCAAACCTTTGAAACTAAATCATGTAAGCTTCTCTAAAAAAAAAAAAAAAAAAAAAAAAAAAAAAAAAAAAAAAAAAAAAAAAATTTTTTTTTTTTTTTTTTTTTTTTTTTTTTTTTTTTTTTTTTTTAGAGAGGTAGAATGTTTTAAACTTTTTGAGCTCTGCCAAGAGTTTGGTTGTCAAGCTCCTGAAAGATATTTTAAACTTGCCTCACATTCTTTTTTTGGCTTTTGCGATATTTTATTTTATTAGCCTTCCATTGTGAATCTTACACAATGTTCCAGGACAGTCTCAAAAAATGTGTCAACCTTCCATTGTGAATCTTACACACAATGTTCCAGCCACAGTCTGAATCAATGTGTCAGAGTTTTTTTTTCTTGTCGTTTCCAAACCCCCGCCAATGGAAGAATGATTCCTGGTCCCGAGCTCCAGCAAACATTCTCCCATGGCTGTTCCAAACCCTCAATTTGTATACTATATGGAATGTCACCCTGATTTGCTTTTCATCTTTCACATTTTATTGGTCTTGCACAATGTTCTAACAATTGTGTCAGAGTTTTTTTCTTGTCGTTTCCAACCTTGACTCTGAGAGTAGCCCAAAAAAATGGGAGATGAATGACTGGTCCCGAGCTATGCTCCTTTCCAGTCATCCATCTCCCATTTTTCTGGGGAATCCCTTCCTCTACGAGGCTGCTCGTATGGGGTTGGGCGCCCTGCAGAGAGGACAGGTATTCCTCACCTCCAGGTGTTGCAGTAAACACCGCATGTGAAATACATGGCCACAATGCGTCTTTTCTGGCCAATGCATCGGACTCAGACAGATGGAACACGTCTCGGGTATTTGGAAGACGCTTTCGGGCCATTTGAGTGCAAAACAGCCATCCAAGACGGCTTGAGCCAAGAGAATCCAAGGGGCCAACGGTTGAGGTCCATGTCGCCTCCAGGCCTTGTACGCCAATCGATACAATTTGGGAAGGGCCAAGACCGTCCACAGAGCTTGCAGAAAGGCCCCCTTGCCTTGGGCCGCCTGCTGTTCGAGGTAATCACTGTAAAGTTCGGAAGGTTCAGAAGAGGTGAGACATTCAAAGGTGGGCAGGTCGTCGATGGGCTCGGGATGGGGCAACACTTTTCGTAAAAGGTCTCCCAGGTCCACGGGGGAAAGAGCAATGACGTCGGACGGAGTGAGAGTCTGTAACTGGGCTCGAAACTGCATCATAAAAGTAATGTACTCGGCCAAATGGGCCTCGTGGTATTCGGCCAGGTAGATTTGAAAGGCTTTGTCAGACTCCATTGTCTCGTATGAGGCAAAAAGGCGTCCGAATCGTGCTTTTGAGAGAAGAGCGACGCGCAGAAAGTGCTTTTGGATTGGCTAGACAGGAGGAAGATCCTGTGAGGGTTCTTTCAAAATGGATGGCATCATCTCCGGTCCCGCCGGAAGCCCTTTCAAGGTGGCAGAAAGAGTAGGATCCACGGGGCCCTGTCTCCAACATTGACAGTGAGCTCGTGTCAAACATTCGAGCGAGTGTAAAGACCCGTCCCGTACGACGACATGATTGAAGCGTTTCACGATAAAATAGTGTTCGGGGGCGTCAAAGACATTAAAACAATGGCAAGTGTCGGGTCCTTCCGTGCAGGCATCTGCACTATAGACACAATCGGAAAGATGGAATCCATGCTCGCTCAAGACCACCTGGACGGGAATGGGAAAGTGGGTCGCGAGTTGTTGAAATTTCACAATACCCGCTAAACGTTGCAAGCGTCGTCTATAAGACGACCAGCGTGAGACGTTGTCTCGCAAACCTGGGAGAAATTTTTTTTCCAATTCACCCAGGAGAGAATCGAACGAGGTCATCATGAAGAGAATAAGAAATGTTGACAACAGAGCAAACCAAATGAAAGCTCGAGTGAAAGGCTCAACCTTTTTTAAACACTCTCCAATCTTTCTAAAAAAAAAAAAAAAAAAAAAAAAAAAAAATTTTTTTTTTTTTTTTTTTTTTTTTTTTTTTTTTTTTTTTTTTTTAGAGAGATTGGTTGTAAACTTTATTTGCATCTGATAAATGTTTTAAACTTTATTTGCTTCTGATAAATGTTTCAAGTTTTATGTGCTTCTGAGAGATGTTTTAAACTTTATTTTTGCTTCTGAAAGATATTTCAAATGTTATGTACGTCTGAAAGATATTTCAAATGTTATGTGCGTCTGACAAATATTTCAAACTTTCCTTCTGAAAGATATTTCAAACTTTGTTTGCGAGATTTTTCAAATTTTATGTGCTTCTGACAAATCTTTTAAACTTTATTCGCTTCCGACAGAGGGTTTGGGAAACCCACTCTGGATCTCGTCATACATCCTTTGCCAACGTTTACTATTTTCGTCCGTCCAATGCATGGCCCGGGGTAAATAGTGTTGTCCAATCTCTAAAATTTCTTTCAATCGTGCTTCGGTGGGTTCACCGCGCATCACTCGTTCTTGAAACACCATCGATTTCAATAAAACGTGAATCACACAATCATGAGGGGACTCTTTTCCCCGAGAACACACTAAACAATCTTGTTCACAATAACATGCATCCGAAACAGCAGACATGGTCGGACACGATCGATTGAAAAGAAACAAAATTTCAAAGCACACTACACTAGACGAGTAAATGAAATGAGGGGGTGGTAGAAGGCTTTTAAACTTGAAAAGAACACAGAGTCCACGCAGCACAAGAAGAGAAAAACTCTAGCTAGACGAGAAATTAATTTATCCTTATAAAAAAAAAAAAAAAAAAAAAAAAAAAAAATTTTTTTTTTTTTTTTTTTTTTTTTTTTTTTTTTTTTTTTTTAGAGAGAGAATGTTTAAAAGCAAACACTTGACAGATTACATTTCAGAGCACAAAATTTGCAGCTTCTCTTTTTCAACATGACCGACCCGGACAATGTGTTGAGCCTGTTATCCGACCCTGGTTCCCCTTTGCCCTCCATGGGTTCTCCTTCACACCCAGAGTCTTTTCATGAGCCCCCAAAACTAAACTCTCCCCAAGACCCTCGACGACGTCGTTTCTCTTCGTCTCGACGACGCCCTCCTTATGCTTATCGATTTCCCCAGCACCACGCTCAAGTCTTTTTCCATACGCACGGTCTGGCCGTGTTGTGTCTCCGAGACCATGGTTTCACGCTCACCAACGGGGTCGTCTCGTATGCTTCGGATCGCGTCGAGGCGCATAAAGTGTTCAACTCTTTACATTATCTCAATGTCGGCACCCTCTGTGTGACCGATTCTCGTTCCAAGCAAGATTTTAAAGACATTCAAGCAAAATGGAGCGCTTTCAGTCCTTTCAAACGCATCCCCGTCATGCTCTTGAAATCCCATGCACGAGGCGAATGTCCCTTTTGCCACCAGACGCAATGTCATCGCTGGATTGCCGTGCAAGGCATGTGTTCCATACTCCACCAACCTCTCAACCCCATTTTTCACTCGGCCTAACACGTCTATAAAAGGAGGACGCGGGTCGACGCTTCTCGTCAGTTTGCAGCATGGATGCCTTCCCAGAGCACCTCTCCTCCACCGTGGTGCCCGTGACGCTGCCCGAGAAACCCGATGCGTTGGAATATGCCGCTCAACAAGGCCAGGTGCGAGCGGGCATCCTCTACCAGGAGCCTCACGCCAAACGCGTGTTTACCTTATTTCGCCAAGATCCGTGGTACCACCAAAAGACGTTGATGGACAATTTCAAGCGGGCCGTGCTGGAAGCCAAGCACGTCAACGAATTTCGACCCAACGCGATCCTGTGGGAAAAAGTGTCCAAAAGCCTCTTGAAAAATCCAGATCGTTTGCTCAAAAATACCGACAAGAGGATGGTGTACATTTATGGCAACCTGTTTTTTGTGAAAAAAGACTTTACCTTTGGGTTGAGAACGGTGCACCCCGGACAAGTGCATTTCATTCAAACGACGCACGTGCCCCTGCTGCTCTACGAACTGCCCCCTTCCAGTCTCCAGTGTCGAGCCCGACCCAACGTGAACGAGAAGAGTTTCGAGCCCTACGACCAAATGCTCTACCATCGGACCATCTTGGAGCCACACACGGCCTATCCGATCCCGGCGGGAACCCACTATTTGCTGTTGACGGTTCAAAAAACCGTTTTGGGTCTGGACCTGATCCCCGAATCCCTGCTCCCTCAGCTCCTTCAGAAGGGATTTCACCTGGGAGATTTTCGAAAAAAAAAAACGTTGGATCAAACCGCCTACAAGCTACCGCCTCCGACCCCAGTGCTTGGACTGAAGCGATCGGGGGAGGAGACGCGCCCCTCCAAGAAACGAGGATGCATCCAGAGACTTGTGCAGATTCCACAACCTGAGCTACTCTATCCTCAACCTGTGCAGATTCCACAACCTGAGCTACTCTATCCTCAACCTGTGCAGATTCCAGAACCTGAGCCGATCCAGCTCCTCTCTCCACCACCTGTGCAGATTCCAGAACCTGAGCTCTCTCTCCGCCACCTGTGCAGATTCCAGAACCTGAGCTCATCTCTCCGCCACCTGTGCAGATTCCAGAACTTGAGCTCATCTCTCCGCCACCTGTGCAGATTCCAGAACCTGAGCTCATCTCTCCAGAGCCCGAAGCTGCTTGGCTCGACCAACTCCTAACGTCCTTTTCTGGACCCTCGGTGCTCCACCTGGTGCCCTCGTTCTTTGATGAAAACAATGAACTCATCACCTTCCTGGAGACTTTTGAACACGATATGGCGATGGAGCCCCTGGACTTGTCAATGCCCAAACTCTCCCCTTGTATCCGACCTTCTGTTGGATTTAAAGCCATGCAACCTCTGAATCTATCTTGTAGAGTATGATCAATAAAAAAATGATTATTTTTTTAAAAAACGTCTCCTTCTTTGTGTCCAAACATTTATTGGACCCGTTGCAAACAAAAAGTATAATTGTTTTAAAAACAAGTCTCCTTCTTTGTGTCTGAATGATACAACCTTTATTGGACCCGTGTCCAACAAAAAGTATAATTTTTTAAAAAAGCAAGTCTCTTTGTGTCAGAATGATCCAACATTTATTGGACCAGTGTCGACACCGCACGACGATCGTGTTTGGTAATTTGGGTCGCTGGCCCGATCGAGTCACGTATTACGAGCACGACTATCCTTACACCATCCTCTTTGAACCCAATTTCGGGGTGCACGTGCCTCGGTCGTTTGGAAAGACCGTGGTCGTGTTTACCAGTCATTTGGATTTGACGTGGGATCCAGGCGTCCAGTTGAGATTCTTTCAACTGGGTCGTCCCCCGTCTCGCCGAGTTTGGGAAGCCCATCAACCTCACAATAAGGAGGCCTATACGTTGAATCTCACAAACTGCACGCGCCTAGCGGAGGTGTACGTGAGACTATTAACGTGGTTGGATGATTGGGAAATGCATCGAGACGACCCCCTTCCTTGGCGCCTGGTCATGCCCCCAGCTTGGAAACGGGCGTTGGAACCTCACGTGGAACGCTCGCATCGCAAGGCCTTGGAATATGGGATGCCAGTTGACGTCACGCTCCTCGACCCTATATAAAGCCAGCCAGCAGAATCATTCTTTTTCAGAAGGATGTCTATCTATTTTGCTCATGCCAACTACTTTCTCCACCAGGGCAAGCCAGTGCCCATCGAGTTGTCTATTGCCACCCTTCCCAAGAATGGCAGTGATCCTCAAGTGCTCTGCATTACCGTCAACCATGACGGATTCGACTCCACGCCCCGAGACATGCGATACAATGCCTGCAAAAACGCTCGTCTTCGTCTGGTACGTCCCTTGCCCAAGAGTGTGCCTGTAGACTACCTACCCTATTGCGTGAGGGGCATGGTGGACCCAGGAGGTCTCATTGTCGTGAAAAGCTCCAAACAGCAAAAAATGTTTAAAGAGTTGGGACTCGTCACCGTATGCTTGGAGATGCTGCCCAAATTCAACACCCTTGGCGATGGCACCTTTCCCAACCCCATGCATGATGACCTCCACGAGGAAGGGGACGTGTCTCATTGCACCATGCTGAAATCTTTTCAATTTGCAAAATATCTGCAGCAGTTTCAAAAGTTGCAGGCGGAATGGAAGGACAAAGTTTCAGCTTGGAGAGAGTAAAAAAAAATTGCCCAATGGCCCAAAAAAAGGGGGACCGAGTCGACACCAAAGTCGACTCGGTCCCCCTTTTTTTGGATAAAGGAAGGTGCCAAGGTTGGAGAGCCTCTCTTTGAAAATGTGTACTCTTCTGTGAAAACATGCCCAAAAAAACAGGCCCAAATCCGTAACTAATACCTAAGAAGGAACCTTTTGTGTTTTAATTCATGACGTCATGAATGGATGTAAGTATCATGAAAATGAATGGAAGGAAAGGATAGGATGCAAAAGGGTTGAAATATTTTTCAGAAGCAAATAAAGTTTACAACCAATCTCTCTAAAAAAAAAAAAAAAAAAAAAAAAAAAAAAAAAAAAAAAAAATTTTTTTTTTTTTTTTTTTTTTTTTTTTTTTTTTTTTTTTTTACAGAGTGAGAAAACTTTTCAGAGTGAGAAAATTTTCAGAGCAAAGAATAGTTTGAGTTTGACTGTAATTTCAAACATGTAGCGTGTCTTTGGCTCGGGGTCAATAGTATTTTCCATTGCATAAAATTGGCTCCAACCTTATAATTGGTTGGTTCACCGTGCAACATTTGTTCTTGAAACAAATGATTGTCAGCTTATAAATGTTTGGGAGTTTTATGTAGACTTGATACCCAACATTGACATTTAGCTTTGGTCAAACATTCTTTGGAATGGAGTGTCCCATCTCGTACGACGACTTTATCCAATTGTTTCACAATAAAATATTTTTCGGGTTCATCAAATAAATAAAAACAATGACAAAAACCTGGACCTTTAGTATTTTTGTCTCTACTATAGATGCAATCCGAGATATGAAGCCCATGTTCGTTCTGGACCAACTTGACGGGAAGAGGAAATCTGTTCAAGAGTTCTTGAAATTTCACAATACCCGCTAAACGTAGCAACTTTCGTCTATAAGGCAACAACTGGGAGGTGGGTTCTTGCTGCACACCTGGGATAATCATGTCTTCCAATTGAGAAAGTAACGTTTCTAATGAAGACATGACTCTCAGGAAGGAATGCTTACAATCAGGGAATACAAACAAAACTGTCAAGCTCTTGGCAGATTGAACAGCTCAAAACATTTTCAACCAAACTATTACTCTCTAAAAAAAAAAAAAAAAAAAAAAAAAAAAAAAATTTTTTTTTTTTTTTTTTTTTTTTTTTTTTTTTTTTTTTTTTTTTTTTTACAGAGTGAGAAAACTTTTCAGAGTGAGAAACATTTTTAGAGCAAAGAATAGTTTGAGTTTGACTTCAAGTTGTCGAGTGTTTATACCCTACATTCAAGTGACGTCATGCGCAGTAGAATGTTATAGGACTTTTCATTTTTTTTCCAGTGTCTCATTTCTCATGGCCTCGTGCTCGAACCTTCCATCTCGGTCTATTCCAATGGGATCGAGTTCTTTTCAATTCAAACCGTGTGAGTTTCAAGGCTCTCGACTCCTATGGGGGGTATTCCCAATGGAGGGTTCGACAGGACTCGTAGCCCACGTCCTACCCTGCGCGACACACGTTCCTAGGTGCCTTAGGAGCCCCACCATGTACCTTTGAATGTTTTGATGGTTCACTCCTTACAGACCCTCCTATGGGGGGTAGGGTCAAATCAATGGGAGGGTTGCCCTCTACTAGCGCGTCTCTTTCATTTGACATGCTGCAAACGCTTCTCGGTTCCATAGAAGCCGAGATTGGTTCGTACCTGCCGAGATTGGTTCAAGACAACCTGTTTTTGAACCCTAGAGACCCTTCTAGGGGGGTAGGATCTTGTAAGGGGTATCTTTCGAAAGAGCCTTTTATTCCAAACAGATGGATAGGTGACACGATGACCTGAGAGGTCCTGGGGCTGAGCAAGGTCCCGTTCAAGTTTCGCGTGACGCAAAAAGTGACCCGCACTCAAACCACTATAGCACAAAAACCATTCAAGGTGCGACATTGAAACCCAGTTTAAACAATGACCCATCGTATGGGCTATCCGAAAATATAAAAATATATACAAAAAATACAAAAATATCATCATGAAAACAAGTAAAACATTACGTGAATAAAGAGGTCATGCGAGACTCACCGGCCCTTAAGGGGGGCTTACACACAAATTTTGTGGCAAGTGACCCCGAAAAGGGATAGAAGAGATGGAGCTCTATCGAATGACATCAGAATTGGCAAGGGTCGACCACTGGTGCGGGCACTATTCGCTGAAAACTGTTCAAAATACCTTATTTATAGGTCGTAATCCAAAATTATTTCGCTGTTTCGCGCTGCTGGCTGTTGCTATGTCTCACCAGACTAATTAAAAAAAAAAAAAAAAAAAAAAAAAAAAAAAAAAAAAAAAAAAAAAAAAAAAAAAAAAAAAAAAAAAAAAAAAAAAAAAAAAAAAAAAAAAAAAAAAAAAAAAAAAAAGCATCCCCCATAGCAGTTGCTCGACTGAGCTCCGCGAGCGAGGTCCTCCATTTTATATCCAACATTCAAGAGTGACATCACATTGTGCATGCGCAGTAGAGTTTTAAAGGCGCATGCGCAGTAGCATTTTATTGGACTTGTAATTTTTCGCAGCATTAGACTGGTAGTATGGAAGCTTTTCCCATTGGAACGCTATGGAAACAAGTCCAAACCTTCTATCTCGGTAAATTACGGTCGGATCGGGTCCAGACTTTTTCCCTGGGGGGTCATGGGGACCCCCCTGGTGAACCGGAAGTGGCGATATCTCGGCTCCTATGGGGCCCTCGTAGACGTGTGACCCGTCCAAAGATTCAGAATCGTTTGTAGTTTACAAAACATTCATCGGTTTGGACCTAGACCCCCTGGTTCAGGCACTAGGCTAAAAAAGGCCCTATGACCTACTTTGGATTTGCTCCTCACCTATCCGTCCGATTTTCAAACGGTTGACGTTGTTGGATAGCCCTTCACAGGGACTCTCGATATATACCACGGATCTAGACCTTGGGTCCCGGGTTTCGATCCTAGGCTCCAAACCATTTCGACATTTGAAAGGGACCTTGCTCAGCCCCCACACCCCTCAGGGCGTCGTGTCACCTATCCACGTGTTTGGAATTGCGAGCTCTTTCGAAGGATACCCGTTACAAGATTCTACCCCCCATAGGAGGGTCTGTAGGGTTCCAACACTGGTGTCCACTGGTCTTGACCCATCTCGGCTTCTATGGATCCCATAAGCTTTTGCAGCATGTCAAATGAAAGAGACGAGCGAGTAGAGGGCAACAGTGTCACTGCTGTGACCCTACCCCCCATAGGAGGGTCTGTAAAGAGTGAAAAAAAAACAAAATTCAAAGGTAAATCACGGGGCTCCTAGGGTGCCTATGAACTTGTGTGGCACCTTGTAGGACGTGGGCTTCAAGCCCGTCGAACCCTGTACAATTCTAAAGTATACCCCCCATAGGAGGAGAGCCTGGAAAAGAACACAGTTTGAATCGAAAATAACTCGACTCGTATGGAGCCGATAAGGGAGGGTGAGCTATCAAAGGGTTGGAGGGCACGAGTAGATGACAAAACGACTCATGGTGTAGGCAGACCCCCCATAGGAGGGTCTACAGAACATGACAACTGGAAATTAAAATGACAATGATGATACACTTGGCACTTGAAGAACAACTTGAGAATCAAACTCAAACAGCTCTGAAAAGTTTTCTCACTCTGTAAAAAAAAAAAAAAAAAAAAAAAAAAAAAAAAAATTTTTTTTTTTTTTTTTTTTTTTTTTTTTTTTTTTTTTTTTTTAAGAGAGAGAAGCTTACATGATTTAGTTTCAAAGGTTTGCTAGGGAACTAGAAAGTTGAGAGATGGCTGAACGAGGTCGAACCAACCTTTTTACTCTATTGTTTTTCCAACGCCATGTATTGGAAGAGATTCTGTCCACTCTTTTTCTTTGCAACAAATCTTTCAATATTTTATTTTCAACTGACATGTTTTGTACTTTAGCGTTCAACTCATTTCTTTTGTTTTCCATTCATATTCTTTTTTTTCAATTCATTTTTTTTTTCATTCATTTTTTTTTTTCACTCATTTTCTTTTTTTGAACTCGTCAAGTTCCTTTTTCAACACGTCATTTTCCTTTTTCAACACATCTTTTTCCTTTGAATCAAATCTCTTTCCATGAGGTCGTTTCTCGCTTTCATCTCGTTGAGCTTTGGGTCGTTTTTCGCTTTCATTTCATCCATCTTTGACCTTAATATCAGCTTGTGGTCCATGGCACATGCTTGTTTTGTTTTCTTGACTTCATTCATCATGTTTTGTTGTTTACGAGACAACACATATACTTCGTCTCTTATGCGTTGAAAGGAACACTCGGCTCCCTGATTTCCCTCCTTGACATACACTATTTTATTATTGTATAGATTCAACTGTAGAGGTGTGCTTCCTCCGTTTCCTCGTAGCGCGGATACAAGGGAATCACACAATTTAAAAATTTCCAGCCCGTCACATGGATCGGTACCCCCCATCTTACATTATACCATGGGTCTCGTACACGCTTGGCAACCTTTTCCCAACTGGATACATTTTTACTTCCAAGTTGCTCCCACAATAATTTTTCTATTCCCCCTGGAAAGAGGGTACAGAGAAACGCAATACTATGCGGGTGCAAGGGTCGATTGATGTGAAAATGAGACGCATGACCTGAATCGCTTAAATTGTAACTTAAGTACGTCATGGATGTAAGTATCATGACGTCATGAATGGAAGGAAAGGATAGGATGCAAAATGAAAAAGAGTTGAAATATATTTCAGAAGCAAATAAAGTTTACAACCAATCTCTGTAAAAAAAAAAAAAAAAAAAAAAAAAAAAAAAAAAAAATTTTTTTTTTTTTTTTTTTTTTTTTTTTTTTTTTTTTTTTTTTACAGAGTGAGAAATCTTTTCAGAGCTGAGAATATTTTGAGTTTGACTTGCAAGTTGTTCTTAAGTGCTACGTGTATTACATTGTGTAACGTGTAATTGTCATTTTCATTTTCAGTTGTCATGTTCTGTAGACCCTCCTATGGGGGATCGGCCTCCACCCTGAATAGTTTTGTAGTCTACTCGTGCCCTCCAACCCTTTGATAGCTCACCCTCCCTTATCGGATTCCATTACAGTCGAGTTCTTTTCCATTCAAACCGTGTTGGATTCCAGGCTCTCCTCCTATGGGGGGTCTACTCAATGGTTGTACACGGTTCGACAGGACTCGCAGCCCACGTCTTACAATGCGCGACACAAATTCATAGGTGCCCTAGGAGCCTCATCATGTGCCTTTAAAGTTTATTATTGTTTATTCAATACAGACCCTCCTATGGGGGGTAGGGTCAAATCAATGCGAGAGTTGCCCTCTCCTAGCTCGTCTCTTTCCTTTGACATGCTGCAAACGCTTCTCGGTTCCCTAGAAGCCGAGATTGGTTCAAGACAATGTACACCTGTTTTTAATCCCTAGAGACCCTCCAAGGGAGGTAGAATCCTGTAAGGGGAAACATTCAAAAGAGCCTTTTATTCCAAACAATGGATAGGTGACACGACGACCTGAGGGGTCCTGGGGCTGAGCAAGGTCAATTTCAAGTGTGGAAAGGGTTTGGAGCCTAGGATCGAAACCCGGGACCCAAGGTCTAGATCCATGGCATCCTACAATAGTCCCTGTGAAGGGCTATCCAACAACATAAATAGTTTGAAAATCGGACAGATGGGTGAGGAGCAAATCTAAAAAAAGGCCACAGGACCTTTTGGAGCCTAGTGCCTGAACCAGGGGGTCTAGGTCCCAACCGATGGATGCGTTGTAAAGTACAAACGATTCTGAATCTTTGGACGGGTCACACGTCTCTGAGAACCCCATAGGAGCCGAGATATGGCCATTTCCGGTTCACCAGGGGGGTCCCCATGACCCCCCAGGGAAAAAGTCTGGACCCGATCCGACTGTAATTTACCGAGTTACAAGGTTTGAACTGGATTCCATAGCATTCTAATGGGAAAAAGTTCAATGGGCTGCGAAAAATGACAAGTCCAACAAAATGCTACTGCGCATGCGCCTTTAAAACTCTACTGCGCATGCACAATGTGACGTCACTTGACTATCGGATATAAATGCTCGACAACTTGTGAGTCTAGCTCAGTCGACTAGCTGCTCTGAAAATTTTTCTCTCTGAAAAGTTTTCTCACTCTGTAAAAAAAAAAAAAAAAAAAAAAAAAAAAAAAAAAAAAAAAAAAAAAAAAAAATTTTTTTTTTTTTTTTTTTTTTTTTTTTTTTTTTTTTTTTTTTTTTTTTTTTACAGAGTGAGAAAACTTTTCAGAGCAGAGAATAGTTTGAGCTAGACTCCCAAGTTGTCGAGCATTTTATATCCGATATTCAAGTGACGTCACATTGTGCATGCGCAGTAGAGTTTTAAAGGCGCATGCGCAGTAGCATTTTGTTGGACTTGTCATTTTTCGCAGCCTATTCAACTTTTTCCCATTAAAATGCTATGGAATCCAGTTCAAACCTTCTATCTCGGTAAATTACAGTCGGATCGGGTCCAAACTTTTTCCCTGGGGGGTCATGGGGACCCCCCCTGGTGAACCGGAAATGGCTATATCTCGGCTCCTATGGGGCCTTTATAGACGTGTGACCCATCAAAAGTTTCAGAATCGTTTGTAGATTACAATGATATTTTTGGTTTGGACCTAGACCCCCTGGTTGAGGAACTAGGCTAAAAAAGGCCATTTTGGCCTCTTTTAGATTTGCTCCTCACCTATCCGTCCGATTTCCAAATTGCTTACGTTGTTGGATAGAACATATGTTGACCTATCGTGCGATGCTATGGATATGGACTTTGGGTCCCGGGTTTGGATCCTAGGCTCCAAAACGTATCGACACTAAAAAGGGACCTTGCTCAGCCCCAACGCCCCTAAGGTAGTCGAGTCACCTATCCATCTGTTTGGAATGTCAAGCTCTTTCGAATGATACCCCTAACAAGACCCTACCTCCCATAGGAGGGTCTCTAGGGATCAAAAACAGGTGTAACATTGTCTTGAACCTATCTCGGCTTCTATGGGGATCGGCCTACACCATGAGTATTTTTGTCATCTACTCGTGCACTCAAACCATTTAATGGGTCACAATTCCTTATCGGCTCCATAGGAGTCGAGTTATTTTCGATTAAAACTGTGTTCTATTCCAGGCTCTCGAGACCCTCCTATGGGGGGTATACCAAAAGTTGTACATGATTTGACAGGGCTTGAAGCCCACGTCATACAATGTGCCACACAAGTTTATAGGTGCCATAGAAACCCGCAATTTGCCTCTGAATTTTGTTTTTTTTCACTCATTGCAGACCCTCCTATGGGGGTAAGACAAAAGCGTATAGAGTGTTGCCATCTACTGGCTCGTCTCATTCATTTGACATATTGCAAAAGCTTATGGGATCCATAGAAGCCGAGATAGGTTCAAGACAATGTTACACCTGTTTTTGATCCCTAGAGACCCTCCTATGGGAGGTAGGGTCTTGTTAGGGGTATCATTCGAAAGAGCTTGACATTCCAAACAGATGGATAGGTGACTCGACTACCTTAGGGGCGTTGGGGCTGAGCAAGGTCCCTTTTTAGTGTCGATACGTTTTGGAGCCTAGGATCCAAACCCGGGACCCAAAGTCCATATCCATAGCATCGCACGATAGGTCAACATATGTTCTATCCAACAACGTAAGCAATTTGGAAATCGGACGGATAGGTGAGGAGCAAATCTAAAAGAGGCCAAAATGGCCTTTTTTAGCCTAGTTCCTCAACCAGGGGGTCTAGGTCCAAACCAAAAATATCATTGTAATCTACAAACGATTCTGAAACTTTTGATGGGTCACACGTCTATAAAGGCCCCATAGGAGCCGAGATATAGCCATTTCCGGTTCACCAGGGGGGGTCCCCATGACCCCCCAGGGAAAAAGTTTGGACCCGATCCGACTGTAATTTACCGAGATAGAAGGTTTGAACTGGATTCCATAGCATTTTAATGGGAAAAAGTTGAATAGGCTGCGAAAAATGACAAGTCCAACAAAATGCTACTGCGCATGCGCCTTTAAAACTCTACTGCGCATGCACAATGTGACGTCACTTGAATATCGGATATAAAATGCTCGACAACTTGGGAGTCTAGCTCAAACTATTCTCTGCTCTGAAAAGTTTTCTCACTCTGTAAAAAAAAAAAAAAAAAAAAAAAAAAAAAAAAAAAAAAAAAAAAAAAAATTTTTTTTTTTTTTTTTTTTTTTTTTTTTTTTTTTTTTTTTTTTTTTTTTTTACAGAGTGAGAAAACTTTTCAGAGAGAAAAATTTTCAGAGCAGCTAGTCGACTGAGCTAGACTCACAAGTTGTCGAGCATTTATATCCGATAGTCAAGTGACGTCACATTGTGCATGCGCAGTAGAGTTTTAAAGGCGCATGCGCAGTAGCATTTTGTTGGACTTGTCATTTTTCGCAGCCCATTGAACTTTTTCCCATTAGAATGCTATGGAATCCAGTTCAAACCTTGTAACTCGGTAAATTACAGTCGGATCGGGTCCAGACTTTTTCCCTGGGGGGTCATGGGGACCCCCCCTGGTGAACCGGAAATGGCGATATCTCGGCTCCTATGGGGTTCTCAGAGACGTGTGACCCGTCCAAAGATTCAGAATCGTTTGTACTTTACAACGCATCCATCGGTTGGGACCTAGACCCCCTGGTTCAGGCACTAGGCTCCAAAAGGTCCTGTGGCCTTTTTTTAGATTTGCTCCTCACCCATCTGTCCGATTTTCAAACTATTTATGTTGTTGGATAGCCCTTCACAGGGACTATTGTAGGATGCCATGGATCTAGACCTTGGGTCCCGGGTTTCGATCCTAGGCTCCAAACCCTTTCCACACTTGAAATTGACCTTGCTCAGCCCCAGGACCCCTCAGGTCGTCGTGTCACCTATCCATTGTTTGGAATAAAAGGCTCTTTTGAATGTTTCCCCTTACAGGATTCTACCTCCCTCTGGAGGGTCTCTAGGGATTAAAAACAGGTGTACATTGTCTTGAACTAATCTCGGCTTCTAGGGAACCGAGAAGCGTTTGCAGCATGTCAAAGGAAAGAGACGAGCTAGGAGAGGGCAACTCTCCATTGATTTGACCCTACCCCCCATAGGAGGGTCTGTATTGAATAAACAATAATAAACTTTAAAGGCACATGATAAGGCTCCTAGGACACCTATGAATTTGTGTCGCGCATTGTAAGACGTGGGCTGCGAGTCCTGTCGAACCGTGTACAACCATTGAGTAGACCCCCCATAGGAGGAGAGCCTGGAATCCAACACGGTTTGAATGGAAAAGAACTCGACTGTAATGGAATCCGATAAGGGAGGGTGAGCTATCAAAGGGTTGGAGGGCACGAGTAGACTACAAAACTATTCAGGGTGGAGGCCGATCCCCCATAGGAGGGTCTACAGAACATGACAACTGAAAATGAAAATGACAATTACACGTTACACAATGTAATACACGTAGCACTTAAGAACAACTTGCAAGTCAAACTCAAAATATTCTCAGCTCTGAAAAGTTTCTCACTCTGTAAAAAAAAAAAAAAAAAAAAAAAAAAAAAAAAAAAAAAAATTTTTTTTTTTTTTTTTTTTTTTTTTTTTTTTTTACAGAGATTGGTTGTAAACTTTATTTGCTTCTGAAATATATTTCAACTCTTTTTCATTTTGCATCCTATCCTTTCCTTCCATTCATGACGTCATGATACTTACATCCATGACGTACTTAAGTTACAATTTAAGCGATTCAGGTCATGCGTCTCATTTTCACATCAATCGACCCTTGCACCCGCATAGTATTGCGTTTCTCTGTACCTCTTTCCAGGGGGAATAGAAAAATTATTGTGGGAGCAACTTGGAAGTAAAAATGTATCCAGTTGGGAAAAGGTTGCCAAGCGTGTACGGACCCATGGTATAATGTAAGATGGGGGGTACCGATCCATGTGACGGGCTGGAAATTTTTAAATTGTGCGATTCCCTTGTATCCGCGCTACGAGGAAACGGAGGAACACCTCTACAGTTGAATCTATACAATAATAAAATAGTGTATGTCAAGGAGGGAAATCAGGGAGCCGAGAGTTCCTTTCAACGCATAAGAGACGAAGTATATGTGTTGTCTCGTAAACAACAAAATATGATGAATGAAGTCAAGAAAACAAAACAAGTATGTGCCATGGACCACAAGCTGATATTAAGGTCAAAGATGGATGAAATGCAAGCGAAAAACGACCAAAAGCTCAACGAGATGAAAGCGAGAAACGACCTCATGGAAAGGGAAAGAGATGTGTTGAAAAAGGAAAATGACGTGTTGAAAAAGGAAAATGACGTGTTGAAAAGGAACTTGACGAGTTCAAAACAAAAGAAAATGACATGGTGAAAAAGGAAAATGACGTGTTGAAAAAGGAACTTGACGTGGTGAACGCTACAGTACAAAACATGTCAGTTGAAAATAAAATATTGAAAGATTTGTTGCAAAGAAAAAGAGTGGACAGAATCTCTTCCAATACATGGCGTTGGAAAAACAATAGTGTAAAAAGGTTGGTTCGACCTCGTTCAGCCATCTCTCAACTTTCGAGTTCCTAGCAAACCTTTGAAACTAAATCATGTAAGCTTCTCTAAAAAAAAAAAAAAAAAAAAAAAAAAAAAAAAAAAAAAAATTTTTTTTTTTTTTTTTTTTTTTTTTTTTTTTTTTTTTTTTTACATAGTGAGAAACATTTTCATAGCTGAGAATATTTTGAGTTTGATTCTCAAGTTGTTCTTCAAGTGTATTATCATTGTCATTTTAATTTCCAGTTGTCATGTTCTGTAGACCCTCCTATGGGGGGTCTGCCTACACCATGTTCTCAACCCAAAGGTAAAGTCTTTTTTCACAAAAAACAGGTTGCCATAAATGTACACCATCCTCTTGTCGGTATTTTTGAGCAAACAATCTGGATTTTTCAAGAGGCTTTTGGACACTTTTTCCCACAGGATCGCGTTGGGTCGAAATTCGTTGACGTGCTTGGCTTCCAGCACGGCCCGCTTGAAATTGTCCATCAACGTCTTTTGGTGGTACCACGGATCTTGGCGAAATAAGGTAAACACGCGTTTGGCGTGAGGCTCCTGGTAGAGGATGCCCGCTCGCACCTGGCCTTGTTGAGCGGCATATTCCAACGCATCGGGTTTCTCGGGCAGCGTCACGGGCACCACGGTGGAGGAGAGGTGCTCTGGGAAGGCATCCATGCTGCAAACTGACGAGAAGCGTCGACCCGCGTCCTCCTTTTATAGACGTGTTAGGCCGAGTGAAAAATGGGGTTGAGAGGTTGGTGGAGTATGGAACACATGCCTTGCACGGCAATCCAACGATGACATTGCGTCTGGTGGCAAAAGGGACATTCGCCTCGTGCATGGGATTTCAAGAGCATGACGGGGATGCGTTTGAAAGGACTGAAAGCGCTCCATTTTGCTTGAATGTCTTTAAAATCTTGCTTGGAACGAGAATCGGTCACACAGAGGGTGCCGACATTGAGATAATGTAAAGAGTTGAACACTTTATGCGCCTCGACGCGATCCGAAGCATACGAGACGACCCCGTTGGTGAGCGTGAAACCATGGTCTCGGAGACACAACACGGCCAGACCGTGCGTATGGAAAAAGACTTGAGCGTGGTGCTGGGGAAATCGATAAGCATAAGGAGGGCGTCGTCGAGACGAAGAGAAACGACGTCGTCGAGGGTCTTGGGGAGAGTTTAGTTTTGGGGGCTCATGAAAAGACTCTGGGTGTGAAGGAGAACCCATGGAGGGCAAAGGGGAACCAGGGTCGGATAACAGGCTCAACACATTGTCCGGGTCGGTCATGTTGAAAAAGAGAAGCTGCAAATTTTGTGCTCTGAAATGTAATCTGTCAAGTGTTTGCTTTTAAACATTCTCTCTCTAAAAAAAAAAAAAAAAAAAAAAAAAAAAAAAAAAAAAAAAAAATTTTTTTTTTTTTTTTTTTTTTTTTTTTTTTTATAAGGATAAATTAATTTCTCGTCTAGCTAGAGTTTTTCTCTTCTTGTGCTGCGTGGACTCTGTGTTCTTTTCAAGTTTAAAAGCCTTCTACCACCCCCTCATTTCATTTACTCGTCTAGTGTAGTGTGCTTTGAAATTTTGTTTCTTTTCAATCGATCGTGTCCGACCATGTCTGCTGTTTCGGATGCATGTTATTGTGAACAAGATTGTTTAGTGTGTTCTCGGGGAAAAGAGTCCCCTCATGATTGTGTGATTCACGTTTTATTGAAATCGATGGTGTTTCAAGAACGAGTGATGCGCGGTGAACCCACCGAAGCACGATTGAAAGAAATTTTAGAGATTGGACAACACTATTTACCCCGGGCCATGCATTGGACGGACGAAAATAGTAAACGTTGGCAAAGGATGTATGACGAGATCCAGAGTGGGTTTCCCAAACCCTCTGTCGGAAGCGAATAAAGTTTAAAAGATTTGTCAGAAGCACATAAAATTTGAAAAATCTCGCAAACAAAGTTTGAAATATCTTTCAGAAGGAAAGTTTGAAATATTTGTCAGACGCACATAACATTTGAAATATCTTTCAGACGTACATAAATTTGAAATATCTTTCAGAAGCAAAAATAAAGTTTAAAACATCTCTCAGAAGCACATAAAACTTGAAACATTTATCAGAAGCAAAATAAAGTTTAAAACATTTATCAGATGCAAATAAAGTTTACAACCAATCTCTCTAAAAAAAAAAAAAAAAAAAAAAAAAAAAAAAAAAAAAATTTTTTTTTTTTTTTTTTTTTTTTTTTTTTTTAGAAAGATTGGAGAGTGTTTAAAAAGGTTGAGCCTTTCACTCGAGCTTTCATTTGGTTTAATCTGTTGTCAACATTTCTTATTCTCTTCATGATGACCTCGTTCGATTCTCTCCTGGGTGAATTGGAAAAAAAATTTCTCCCAGGTTTGCGAGACAACGTCTCACGCTGGTCGTCTTATAGACGACGCTTGCAACGTTTAGCGGGTATTGTGAAATTTCAACAACTCGCGACCCACTTTCCCATTCCCGTCCAGGTGGTCTTGAGCGAGCATGGATTCCATCTTTCCGATTGTGTCTATAGTGCAGATGCCTGCACGGAAGGACCCGACACTTGCCATTGTTTTAATGTCTTTGACGCCCCCGAACACTATTTTATCGTGAAACGCTTCAATCATGTCGTCGTACGGGACGGGTCTTTACACTCGCTCGAATGTTTGACACGAGCTCACTGTCAATGTTGGAGACAGGGCCCCGTGGATCCTACTCTTTCTGCCACCTTGAAAGGGCTTCCGGCGGGACCGGAGATGATGCCATCCATTTTGAAAGAACCCTCACAGGATCTTCCTCCTGTCTAGCCAATCCAAAAGCACTTTCTGCGCGTCGCTCTTCTCTCAAAAGCACGATTCGGACGCCTTTTTGCCTCATACGAGACAATGGAGTCTGACAAAGCCTTTCAAATCTACCTGGCCGAATACCACGAGGCCCATTTGGCCGAGTACATTACTTTTATGATGCAGTTTCGAGCCCAGTTACAGACTCTCACTCCGTCCGACGTCATTGCTCTTTCCCCCGTGGACCTGGGAGACCTTTTACGAAAAGTGTTGCCCCATCCCGAGCCCATCGACGACCTGCCCACCTTTGAATGTCTCACCTCTTCTGAACCTTCCGAACTTTACAGTGATTACCTCGAACAGCAGGCGGCCCAAGGCAAGGGGGCCTTTCTGCAAGCTCTGTGGACGGTCTTGGCCCTTCCCAAATTGTATCGATTGGCGTACAAGGCCTGGAGGCGACATGGACCTCAACCGTTGGCCCCTTGGATTCTCTTGGCTCAAGCCGTC
The DNA here is from genome assembly GCA_019973975.1 of Trichonephila clavata. Lineage (NCBI taxonomy): Eukaryota > Metazoa > Arthropoda > Arachnida > Araneae > Nephilidae > Trichonephila > Trichonephila clavata. The sequence continues at coordinate 21,293 of BMAO01034805.1, forward strand.
TTGGATGGCTGTTTTGCACTCAAATGGCCCGAAAGCGTCTTCCAAATACCCGAGACGTGTTCCATCTGTCTGAGTCCGATGCATTGGCCAGAAAAGACGCATTGTGGCCATGTATTTCACATGCGGTGTTTACTGCAACACCTGGAGGTGAGGAATACCTGTCCTCTCTGCAGGGCGCCCAACCCCATACGAGCAGCCTCGTAGAGGAGGGGGATTCCCCAGAAAAATGGGAGATGGATGACTGGAAAGGAGCATAGCTCGGGACCAGTCATTCATCTCCCATTTTTTTGGGCTACTCTCAGAGTCAAGGTTGGAAACGACAAGAAAAAAACTCTGACACAATTGTTAGAACATTGTGCAAGACCAATAAAATGTGAAAGATGAAAAGCAAATCAGGGTGACATTCCATATAGTATACAAATTGAGGGTTTGGAACAGCCATGGGAGAATGTTTGCTGGAGCTCGGGACCAGGAATCATTCTTCCATTGGGGGGGTTTGGAAACGACAAGAAAAAAAAACTCTGACACATTGATTCAGACTGTGGCTGGAACATTGTGTGTAAGATTCACAATGGAAGGTTGACACATTTTTTGAGACTGTCCTGGAACATTGTGTAAGATTCACAATGGAAGGCTAATAAAATAAAATATCGCAAAAGCCAAAAAAAGAATGTGAGGCAAGTTTGAAATATCTTTTAGGAGCTTGACAACCAAACTCTTGGCAGAGCTCAAAAAGTTTAAAACATTCTACCTCTCTAAAAAAAAAAAAAAAAAAAAAAAAAAAAAAAAAAAAAAAAAAAATTTTTTTTTTTTTTTTTTTTTTTTTTTTTTTTTTTTTTTTTTTTAGAGAAGCTTACATGATTTAGTTTCAAAGGTTTGCTAGTAAACTTGAAAGTTGAGAGATGGTTGAACGAGGTCGAACCAACCTTTTTACACTATTGTTTTTCCAACGCCATGTATTGAAAGAGATTCTATCCACTCTTTTTCCTTGCAACAAATTTTTCAATATTTTATTTTCAACTGACATGTTTTGTACTTTAGCGTTCAACTCATATTCTTTAGCGTTCAACTCATATTCTTTTGTTTTCCATTCATATTCTTTTGTTTTCCATTCATATTCTTTTATTTTCCATTCATATTCTTTTGTTTTCAACTCGTCAAGTTCCCTTTTCAACACGTCTTTTTCCCTTTGAATCAAATCTCTTTCCTCGGCTCCCTCCTCGACCTACACTATTTTATTATCGTATAGATTCAAATGCAGAGTTTCCTCGTAGCGCGGATACAAGGGAATCACACAATTTAAACATTTCCAGCCCGGATCGGACATTATACCATGGGTCCCGTACACGCTTGGCAGCCCAACATTTTTATTTCCCACAGTCATTTTTCTATTCCCCCTGGAAAGAGGGTACTGAGAAACGCAATACTATACGGGTGCAAGGGTCGATTGATGTGAAAATGAGACGCTTAAATTGTCAGGACCCTGGTCACACGAGGGTCCACTCACGTAGACGAGGGCCCCACGCCAAGAGGGCAACGTCGTGAGATGGCTCGCCTCCATGTTCCAACAACACCCCTATTGGAATGATTCTCTGTCTTTTCTCGACATACCAACGTTGTAATGCCTACACTTTATAGGTCGCTGCTTTCCCCCAGCTTGACTAGTCTCATTGTCCCTCCCTCCATGACATGGGTCGTTGCCCAGCGGGACAAGTCTCCATTTCATTTGTCCCCTCATCCAGGATGAAACAATTTTTTGTTCTCGCGCCCCATATTTTTTTCAGAGGAAAAAATTTTCAATCAACACACCCCAAGGGACACGATTCTGACCCCTTTCCAAAAAGGTCGTTTTCCATTTTCAATCATTTTTGGAAAGGGTCACGGTGCTCGACTATTTTTTCGACCGACTGTAAGACATTCAAGACGCAATGGATCCCTTTACGATACAAGGAAACTGCCAAGGACGCTCATTCGAAAAAGTCCTTATACTAAAGCAGGCCACTTCTTAGGATCACAGTGCCCAGATTTGATATCAGGGGCAACCTTTTCGGAGCATCCCTGCCACGGTCCATTCATTATTCAACAAGGCTGTGTTTTTAATCTGTCACTGGACAACAGAGGACCTTTTCAGGATAACAATGCAGTGTTTTGAATCCCCTGGACACAATGGAATTGGTTTTCCAACAGTGCATGTCTCTTTACTCAACAATACAATGCCTCCAACCTGTCCATGGACAGCAGGATACCTTCGCTGAGCAGAAAATGCATCCATCCACACAACAAAACAGTGGTTTAAAACTGTCCATGAATATTTTAAGGACTCTGACGAGCAACACAGGCTTCCATACGACAAGGCGGTCCTTGAGACCTCTCGTTGGGCGTCCGTATAGCTTTAGGGAACAATACAGAGAGAAAAGTATTGTTTTTACACCCCCCCCTCTCCCGCCACCGTGGATTTCGTTTTCCAGCAGTCCAGCACACGCCATGTCTCTTTAGACTACAAAGCAATGCTTCAAACCTGTCAATGGACCTCCTAAGACATTTCAAGACGCAATGGATCCTTTACGAAACAAGGAAACTGCCCAAGGACGCTCATTCGAAAAAGTCCTTATACTAAAGCAGGCCCACTTCTTAGGATCACAGTGCCCAGATTTGATATCAGGGGCAACCTTTTCGGAGCCATCCCTGCCACGGTCCCATTCATTATTCAACAAGCTGTGTTTTTAATCTGTCACTGGACAACAGAGGACCTTTTCAGGATAACAATGCAGTGTTTTGAATCCCCTGGACACAATGGAATTGGTTTTCCAACAGTGCATGTCTCTTTACTCAACAATACAATGCCTCCAACCTGTCCATGGACAGCAGGATACCTTCGCTGAGCAGAAAATGCATCCATCCACACAACAAAACAGTGGTTTAAAACTGTCCATGAATATTTTAAGGACTCTGACGAGCAACACAGGCTTCCATACGACAAGGCGGTCCTTGAGACCTCTCGTTGGGCGTCCGTATAGCTTTAGGGAACAATACAGAGAGAAAAGTATTGTTTTTACACCCCCCTCTCCCCGCCACCGTGGATTTCGTTTTCCAGCAGTCCAGCACACGCCATGTCTCTTTAGACTACAAAGCAATGCTTCAAACCTGTCAATGGACCTCCTAAGACATTTCAAGACGCAATGGATCCCTTTACGAAACAAGGAAACTGCCCAAGGACGCTCATTCGAAAAAGTCCTTATACTAAAGCAGGCCCATTCTTAGGATCACAGTGCCCAGATTTGATATCAGGGGCAACCTTTTCGGAGCCATCCCTGCCACGGTCCCATTCATTATTCAACAAGGCTGTGTTTTTAATCTGTCACTGGACAACAGAGGACCTTTTCAGGATAACAATGCAGTGTTTTGAATCCCTGGACACAATGGAATTGGTTTTCCAACAGTGCATGTCTCTTTACTCAACAATACAATGCCTCCAACCTGTCCATGGACAGCAGGATACCTTCGCTGAGCAGAAAATGCATCCATCCACACAACAAAACAGTGGTTTAAAACTGTCCATGAATATTTTAAGGACTCTGACGAGCAACACAGGCTTCCATACGACAAGGCGGTCCTTGAGACCTCTCGTTGGGCGTCCGTATAGCTTTAGGGAACAATACAGAGAGAAAAGTATTGTTTTTACACCCCCCCCTCTCCCCGCCACCGTGGATTTCGTTTTCCAGCAGTCCAGCACACGCCATGTCTCTTTAGACTACAAAGCAATGCTTCAAACCTGTCAATGGACCTCCTAAGACATTTCAAGACGCAATGGATCCTTTACGAAACAAGGAAACTGCCCAAGGACGCTCATTCGAAAAAGTCCTTATACTAAAGCAGGCCCAATTCTTAGGATCACAGTGCCCAGATTTGATATCAGGGGCAACCTTTTCGGAGCCATCCCTGCCACGGTCCATTCATTATTCAACAAGGCTGTGTTTTTAATCTGTCACTGGACAACAGAGGACCTTTTCAGGATAACAATGCAGTGTTTTGAATCCCTGGACACAATGGAATTGGTTTTCCAACAGTGCATGTCTCTTTACTCAACAATACAATGCCTCCAACCTGTCCATGGACAGCAGGATACCTTCGCTGAGCAGAAAATGCATCCATCCACACAACAAAACAGTGGTTTAAAACTGTCCATGAATATTTTAAGGACTCTGACGAGCAACACAGGCTTCCATACGACAAGGCGGTCCTTGAGACCTCTCGTTGGGCGTCCGTATAGCTTTAGGGAACAATACAGAGAGAAAAGTATTGTTTTTACACCCCCCTCTCCCGCCACCGTGGATTTCGTTTTCCAGCAGTCCAGCACACGCCATGTCTCTTTAGACTACAAAGCAATGCTTCAAACCTGTCAATGGACCTCCTAAGACATTTCAAGACGCAATGGATCCCTTTACGAAACAAGGAAACTGCCCAAGGACGCTCATTCGAAAAAGTCCTTATACTAAAGCAGGCCCACTTCTTAGGATCACAGTGCCCAGATTTGATATCAGGGGGCAACCTTTTCGGAGCCATCCCTGCCACGGTCCCATTCATTATTCAACAAGGCTGTGTTTTTAATCTGTCACTGGACAACAGAGGACCTTTTCAGGATAACAATGCAGTGTTTTGAATCCCCTGGACACAATGGAATTGGTTTTCCAACAGTGCATGTCTCTTTACTCAACAATACAATGCCTCCAACCTGTCCATGGACAGCAGGATACCTTCGCTGAGCAGAAAATGCATCCATCCACACAACAAAACAGTGGTTTAAAACTGTCCATGAATATTTTAAGGACTCTGACGAGCAACACAGGCTTCCATACGACAAGGCGGTCCTTGAGACCTCTCGTTGGGCGTCCGTATAGCTTTAGGGAACAATACAGAGAGAAAAGTATTGTTTTTACACCCCCCCTCTCCCCGCCACCGTGGATTTCGTTTTCCAGCAGTCCAGCACACGCCATGTCTCTTTAGACTACAAAGCAATGCTTCAAACCTGTCAATGGACCTCCTAAGACATTTCAAGACGCAATGGATCCCTTTACGAAACAAGGAAACTGCCCAAGGACGCTCATTCGAAAAAGTCCTTATACTAAAGCAGGCCCACTTCTTAGGATCACAGTGCCCAGATTTGATATCAGGGGGCAACCTTTTCGGAGCCATCCCTGCCACGGTCCCATTCATTATTCAACAAGGCTGTGTTTTTAATCTGTCACTGGACAACAGAGGACCTTTTCAGGATAACAATGCAGTGTTTTGAATCCCCTGGACACAATGGAATTGGTTTTCCAACAGTGCATGTCTCTTTACTCAACAATACAATGCCTCCAACCTGTCCATGGACAGCAGGATACCTTCGCTGAGCAGAAAATGCATCCATCCACACAACAAAACAGTGGTTTAAAACTGTCCATGAATATTTTAAGGACTCTGACGAGCAACACAGGCTTCCATACGACAAGGCGGTCCTTGAGACCTCTCGTTGGGCGTCCGTATAGCTTTAGGGAACAATACAGAGAGAAAAGTATTGTTTTTACACCCCCCTCTCCCCGCCACCGTGGATTTCGTTTTCCAGCAGTCCAGCACACGCCATGTCTCTTTAGACTACAAAGCAATGCTTCAAACCTGTCAATGGACCTCCTAAGACATTTCAAGACGCAATGGATCCCTTTACGAAACAAGGAAACTGCCCAAGGACGCTCATTCGAAAAAGTCCTTATACTAAAGCAGGCCCACTTCTTAGGATTACAGTGCCCAGATTTGATATCAGGGGCAACCTTTTCGGAGCCATCCCTGCCACGGTCCCATTCATTATTCAACAAGGCTGTGTTTTTAATCTGTCACTGGACAACAGAGGACCTTTTCAGGATAACAATGCAGTGTTTTGAATCCCCTGGACACAATGGAATTGGTTTTCCAACAGTGCATGTCTCTTTACTCAACAATACAATGCCTCCAACCTGTCCATGGACAGCAGGATACCTTCGCTGAGCAGAAAATGCATCCATCCACACAACAAAACAGTGGTTTAAAACTGTCCATGAATATTTTAAGGACTCTGACGAGCAACACAGGCTTCCATACGACAAGGCGGTCCTTGAGACCTCTCGTTGGGCGTCCGTATAGCTTTAGGGAACAATACAGAGAGAAAAGTATTGTTTTTACACCCCCCCCTCTCCCCGCCACCGTGGATTTCGTTTTCCAGCAGTCCAGCACACGCCATGTCTCTTTAGACTACAAAGCAATGCTTCAAACCTGTCAATGGACCTCCTAAGACATTTCAAGACGCAATGGATCCCTTTACGAAACAAGGAAACTGCCCAAGGACGCTCATTCGAAAAAGTCCTTATACTAAAGCAGGCCCACTTCTTAGGATCACAGTGCCCAGATTTGATATCAGGGGCAACCTTTTCGGAGCCATCCCTGCCACGGTCCCATTCATTATTCAACAAGGCTGTGTTTTTAATCTGTCACTGGACAACAGAGGACCTTTTCAGGATAACAATGCAGTGTTTTGAATCCCTGGACACAATGGAATTGGTTTTCCAACAGTGCATGTCTCTTTACTCAACAATACAATGCCTCCAACCTGTCCATGGACAGCAGGATACCTTCGCTGAGCAGAAAATGCATCCATCCACACAACAAAACAGTGGTTTAAAACTGTCCATGAATATTTTAAGGACTCTGACGAGCAACACAGGCTTCCATACGACAAGGCGGTCCTTGAGACCTCTCGTTGGGCGTCCGTATAGCTTTAGGGAACAATACAGAGAGAAAAGTATTGTTTTTACACCCCCCCCTCTCCCCGCCACCGTGGATTTCGTTTTCCAGCAGTCCAGCACACGCCATGTCTCTTTAGACTACAAAGCAATGCTTCAAACCTGTCAATGGACCTCCTAAGACATTTCAAGACGCAATGGATCCCTTTACGAAACAAGGAAACTGCCCAAGGACGCTCATTCGAAAAAGTCCTTATACTAAAGCAGGCCCACTTCTTAGGATCACAGTGCCCAGATTTGATATCAGGGGGCAACCTTTTCGGAGCCATCCCTGCCACGGTCCCATTCATTATTCAACAAGGCTGTGTTTTTAATCTGTCACTGGACAACAGAGGACCTTTTCAGGATAACAATGCAGTGTTTTGAATCCCCTGGACACAATGGAATTGGTTTTCCAACAGTGCATGTCTCTTTACTCAACAATACAATGCCTCCAACCTGTCCATGGACAGCAGGATACCTTCGCTGAGCAGAAAATGCATCCATCCACACAACAAAACAGTGGTTTAAAACTGTCCATGAATATTTTAAGGACTCTGACGAGCAACACAGGCTTCCATACGACAAGGCGGTCCTTGAGACCTCTCGTTGGGCGTCCGTATAGCTTTAGGGAACAATACAGAGAGAAAAGTATTGTTTTTACACCCCCCCTCTCCCCGCCACCGTGGATTTCGTTTTCCAGCAGTCCAGCACACGCCATGTCTCTTTAGACTACAAAGCAATGCTTCAAACCTGTCAATGGACCTCCTAAGACATTTCAAGACGCAATGGATCCCTTTACGAAACAAGGAAACTGCCCAAGGACGCTCATTCGAAAAAGTCCTTATACTAAAGCAGGCCCACTTCTTAGGATCACAGTGCCCAGATTTGATATCAGGGGGCAACCTTTTCGGAGCCATCCCTGCCACGGTCCCATTCATTATTCAACAAGGCTGTGTTTTTAATCTGTCACTGGACAACAGAGGACCTTTTCAGGATAACAATGCAGTGTTTTGAATCCCCTGGACACAATGGAATTGGTTTTCCAACAGTGCATGTCTCTTTACTCAACAATACAATGCCTCCAACCTGTCCATGGACAGCAGGATACCTTCGCTGAGCAGAAAATGCATCCATCCACACAACAAAACAGTGGTTTAAAACTGTCCATGAATATTTTAAGGACTCTGACGAGCAACACAGGCTTCCATACGACAAGGCGGTCCTTGAGACCTCTCGTTGGGCGTCCGTATAGCTTTAGGGAACAATACAGAGAGAAAAGTATTGTTTTTACACCCCCCCTCTCCCCGCCACCGTGGATTTCGTTTTCCAGCAGTCCAGCACACGCCATGTCTCTTTAGACTACAAAGCAATGCTTCAAACCTGTCAATGGACCTCCTAAGACATTTCAAGACGCAATGGATCCCTTTACGAAACAAGGAAACTGCCCAAGGACGCTCATTCGAAAAAGTCCTTATACTAAAGCAGGCCCACTTCTTAGGATCACAGTGCCCAGATTTGATATCAGGGGCAACCTTTTCGGAGCCATCCCTGCCACGGTCCCATTCATTATTCAACAAGGCTGTGTTTTTAATCTGTCACTGGACAACAGAGGACCTTTTCAGGATAACAATGCAGTGTTTTGAATCCCCTGGACACAATGGAATTGGTTTTCCAACAGTGCATGTCTCTTTACTCAACAATACAATGCCTCCAACCTGTCCATGGACAGCAGGATACCTTCGCTGAGCAGAAAATGCATCCATCCACACAACAAAACAGTGGTTTAAAACTGTCCATGAATATTTTAAGGACTTTGACGAGCAACACAGGCTTCCATACGACAAGGCGGTCCTTGAGACCTCTCGTCGGGCATCCGTATAGCTTTAGGGAACGATACAGAGAGAAAAGTATTGTTTTTACCCCCCCCTCTCCCCGCCACCGTGGATTTCGTTTTCCAGCAGTCCAGCACACGCCATGTCTCTTTAGACTACAAAGCAATGCTTCAAACCTGTCAATGGACCTCCTAAGACATTTCAAGACGCAATGGATCCCTTTACGAAACAAGGAAACTGCCCAAGGACGCTCATTCGAAAAAGTCCTTATACTAAAGCAGGCCCACTTCTTAGGATCACAGTGCCCAGATTTGATATCACGGGGCAACCTTTTCGGAGCCATCCCTGCCACGGTCCCATTCATTATTCAACAAAGCTGTGTTTTTAATGTGTCGCTGGACAACAGAGGACCTTTTCAGGATAACAATGCAGTGTTTTAAATCCCCTGGACACAATGGAATGGTTTTCCAACAGTGCATGTCTCTTTACTCAACAATACAATGCCTCCAACCTGTCCATGGACAGCAGGATACCTTCTCTGAGCAGAAAATGCATCCATCCACACAACAAAACAGTGGTTTAAAACTGTCCATGAATATTTTAAGGACTTTGACGAGCAACACAGGCTTCCATACGACAAGGCGGTCCTTGAGACCTCTCGTCGGGCATCCGTATAGCTTTAGGGAACGATACAGAGAGAAAAGTATTGTTTTTACCCCCCCCCTCTCCCCGCCACCGTGGATTTCGTTTTCCAGCAGTCCAGCACACGCCATGTCTCTTTAGACTACAAAGCAATGCTTCAAACCTGTCAATGGACCTCCTAAGACATTTCAAGACGCAATGGATCCCTTTACGAAACAAGGAAACTGCCCAAGGACGCTCATTCGAAAAAGTCCTTATACTAAAGCAGGCCCACTTCTTAGGATCACAGTGCCCAGATTTGATATCACGGGGCAACCTTTTCGGAGCCATCCCTGCCACGGTCCCATTCATTATTCAACAAAGCTGTGTTTTTAATGTGTCGCTGGACAACAGAGGACCTTTTCAGGATAACAATGCAGTGTTTTAAATCCCCTGGACACAATGGAATAGGTTTTCCAACAGTGCATGTCTCTTTACTCAACAATACAATGCCTCCAACCTGTCCATGGACAGCAGGATACCTTCTCTGAGCAGAAAATGCATCCATCCACACAACAAAACAGTGGTTTAAAACTGTCCATGAATATTTTAAGGACTTTGACGAGCAACACAGGCTTCCATACGACAAGGCGGTCCTTGAGACCTCTCGTCGGGCATCCGTATAGCTTTAGGGAACGATACAGAGAGAAAAGTATTGTTTTACCCCCCCCCCTCTCCCCGCCACCGTGGATTTCGTTTTCCAGCAGTCCAGCACACGCCATGTCTCTTTAGACTACAAAGCAATGCTTCAAACCTGTCAATGGACCTCCTAAGACATTTCAAGACGCAATGGATCCCTTTACGAAACAAGGAAACTGCCCAAGGACGCTCATTCGAAAAAGTCCTTATACTAAAGCAGGCCCACTTCTTAGGATCACAGTGCCCAGATTTGATATCACGGGGCAACCTTTTCGGAGCCATCCCTGCCACGGTCCCATTCATTATTCAACAAAGCTGTGTTTTTAATGTGTCGCTGGACAACAGAGGACCTTTTCAGGATAACAATGCAGTGTTTTAAATCCCCTGGACACAATGGAATAGGTTTTCCAACAGTGCATGTCTCTTTACTCAACAATACAATGCCTCCAACCTGTCCATGGACAGCAGGATACCTTCTCTGAGCAGAAAATGCATCCATCCACACAACAAAACAGTGGTTTAAAACTGTCCATGAATATTTTAAGGACTTTGACGAGCAACACAGGCTTCCATACGACAAGGCGGTCCTTGAGACCTCTCGTCGGGCATCCGTATAGCTTTAGGGAACGATACAGAGAGAAAAGTATTGTTTTTACCCCCCCCCCCTCTCCCCGCCACCGTGGATTTCGTTTTCCAGCAGTCCAGCACACGCCATGTCTCTTTAGACTACAAAGCAATGCTTCAAACCTGTCAATGGACCTCCTAAGACATTTCAAGACGCAATGGATCCCTTTACGAAACAAGGAAACTGCCCAAGGACGCTCATTCGAAAAAGTCCTTATACTAAAGCAGGCCCACTTCTTAGGATCACAGTGCCCAGATTTGATATCACGGGGCAACCTTTTCGGAGCCATCCCTGCCACGGTCCCATTCATTATTCAACAAAGCTGTGTTTTTAATGTGTCGCTGGACAACAGAGGACCTTTTCAGGATAACAATGCAGTGTTTTAAATCCCCTGGACACAATGGAATAGGTTTTCCAACAGTGCATGTCTCTTTACTCAACAATACAATGCCTCCAACCTGTCCATGGACAGCAGGATACCTTCTCTGAGCAGAAAATGCATCCATCCACACAACAAAACAGTGGTTTAAAACTGTCCATGAATATTTTAAGGACTTTGACGAGCAACACAGGCTTCCATACGACAAGGCGGTCCTTGAGACCTCTCGTCGGGCATCCGTATAGCTTTAGGGAACGATACAGAGAGAAAAGTATTGTTTTTACCCCCCCCCCTCTCCCCGCCACCGTGGATTTCGTTTTCCAGCAGTCCAGCACACGCCATGTCTCTTTAGACTACAAAGCAATGCTTCAAACCTGTCAATGGACCTCCTAAGACATTTCAAGACGCAATGGATCCCTTTACGAAACAAGGAAACTGCCCAAGGACGCTCATTCGAAAAAGTCCTTATACTAAAGCAGGCCCACTTCTTAGGATCACAGTGCCCAGATTTGATATCACGGGGCAACCTTTTCGGAGCCATCCCTGCCACGGTCCCATTCATTATTCAACAAAGCTGTGTTTTTAATGTGTCGCTGGACAACAGAGGACCTTTTCAGGATAACAATGCAGTGTTTTAAATCCCCTGGACACAATGGAATAGGTTTTCCAACAGTGCATGTCTCTTTACTCAACAATACAATGCCTCCAACCTGTCCATGGACAGCAGGATACCTTCTCTGAGCAGAAAATGCATCCATCCACACAACAAAACAGTGGTTTAAAACTGTCCATGAATATTTTAAGGACTTTGACGAGCAACACAGGCTTCCATACGACAAGGCGGTCCTTGAGACCTCTCGTCGGGCATCCGTATAGCTTTAGGGAACGATACAGAGAGAAAAGTATTGTTTTTACCCCCCCCCCCTCTCCCCGCCACCGTGGATTTCGTTTTCCAGCAGTCCAGCACACGCCATGTCTCTTTAGACTACAAAGCAATGCTTCAAACCTGTCAATGGACCTCCTAAGACATTTCAAGACGCAATGGATCCCTTTACGAAACAAGGAAACTGCCCAAGGACGCTCATTCGAAAAAGTCCTTATACTAAAGCAGGCCCACTTCTTAGGATCACAGTGCCCAGATTTGATATCACGGGGCAACCTTTTCGGAGCCATCCCTGCCACGGTCCCATTCATTATTCAACAAAGCTGTGTTTTTAATGTGTCGCTGGACAACAGAGGACCTTTTCAGGATAACAATGCAGTGTTTTAAATCCCCTGGACACAATGGAATAGGTTTTCCAACAGTGCATGTCTCTTTACTCAACAATACAATGCCTCCAACCTGTCCATGGACAGCAGGATACCTTCTCTGAGCAGAAAATGCATCCATCCACACAACAAAACAGTGGTTTAAAACTGTCCATGAATATTTTAAGGACTTTGACGAGCAACACAGGCTTCCATACGACAAGGCGGTCCTTGAGACCTCTCGTCGGGCATCCGTATAGCTTTAGGGAACGATACAGAGAGAAAAGTATTGTTTTTACCCCCCCCCCCTCTCCCCGCCACCGTGGATTTCGTTTTCCAGCAGTCCAGCACACGCCATGTCTCTTTAGACTACAAAGCAATGCTTCAAACCTGTCAATGGACCTCCTAAGACATTTCAAGACGCAATGGATCCCTTTACGAAACAAGGAAACTGCCCAAGGACGCTCATTCGAAAAAGTCCTTATACTAAAGCAGGCCCACTTCTTAGGATCACAGTGCCCAGATTTGATATCACGGGCAACCTTTTCGGAGCCATCCCTGCCACGGTCCCATTCATTATTCAACAAAGCTGTGTTTTTAATGTGTCGCTGGACAACAGAGGACCTTTTCAGGATAACAATGCAGTGTTTTAAATCCCCTGGACACAATGGAATAGGTTTTCCAACAGTGCATGTCTCTTTACTCAACAATACAATGCCTCCAACCTGTCCATGGACAGCAGGATACCTTCTCTGAGCAGAAAATGCATCCATCCACACAACAAAACAGTGGTTTAAAACTGTCCATGAATATTTTAAGGACTTTGACGAGCAACACAGGCTTCCATACGACAAGGCGGTCCTTGAGACCTCTCGTCGGGCATCCGTATAGCTTTAGGGAACGATACAGAGAGAAAAGTATTGTTTTTACCCCCCCCCCTCCTCCCCGCCACCGTGGATTTCGTTTTCCAGCAGTCCAGCACACGCCATGTCTCTTTAGACTACAAAGCAATGCTTCAAACCTGTCAATGGACCTCCTAAGACATTTCAAGACGCAATGGATCCCTTTACGAAACAAGGAAACTGCCCAAGGACGCTCATTCGAAAAAGTCCTTATACTAAAGCAGGCCCACTTCTTAGGATCACAGTGCCCAGATTTGATATCACGGGGCAACCTTTTCGGAGCCATCCCTGCCACGGTCCCATTCATTATTCAACAAAGCTGTGTTTTTAATGTGTCGCTGGACAACAGAGGACCTTTTCAGGATAACAATGCAGTGTTTTAAATCCCCTGGACACAATGGAATAGGTTTTCCAACAGTGCATGTCTCTTAACAATACAATGCCTCCAACCTGTCCATGGACAGCAGGATACCTTCTCTGAGCAGAAAATGCATCCATCCACACAACAAAACAGTGGTTTAAAACTGTCCATGAATATTTTAAGGACTTTGACGAGCAACACAGGCTTCCATACGACAAGGCGGTCCTTGAGACCTCTCGTCGGGCATCCGTATAGCTTTAGGAACGATACAGAGAGAAAAGTATTGTTTTTACCCCCCCCCCCCTCTCCCCGCCACCGTGGATTTCGTTTTCCAGCAGTCCAGCACACGCCATGTCTCTTTAGACTACAAAGCAATGCTTCAAACCTGTCAATGGACCTCCTAAGACATTTCAAGACGCAATGGATCCCTTTACGAAACAAGGAAACTGCCCAAGGACGCTCATTCGAAAAAGTCCTTATACTAAAGCAGGCCACTTCTTAGGATCACAGTGCCCAGATTTGATATCACGGGGCAACCTTTTCGGAGCCATCCCTGCCACGGTCCCATTCATTATTCAACAAAGCTGTGTTTTTAATGTGTCGCTGGACAACAGAGGACCTTTTCAGGATAACAATGCAGTGTTTTAAATCCCCTGGACACAATGGAATAGGTTTTCCAACAGTGCATGTCTCTTACTCAACAATACAATGCCTCCAACCTGTCCATGGACAGCAGGATACCTTCTCTGAGCAGAAAATGCATCCATCCACACAACAAAACAGTGGTTTAAAACTGTCCATGAATATTTTAAGGACTTTGACGAGCAACACAGGCTTCCATACGACAAGCGGTCCTTGAGACCTCTCGTCGGGCATCCGTATAGCTTTAGGGAACGATACAGAGAGAAAAGTATTGTTTTTACCCCCCCCCCCTCTCCCCGCCACCGTGGATTTCGTTTTCCAGCAGTCCAGCACACGCCATGTCTCTTTAGACTACAAAGCAATGCTTCAAACCTGTCAATGGACCTCCTAAGACATTTCAAGACGCAATGGATCCCTTTACGAAACAAGGAAACTGCCCAAGGACGCTCATTCGAAAAAGTCCTTATACTAAAGCAGGCCCACTTCTTAGGATCACAGTGCCCAGATTTGATATCACGGGGCAACCTTTTCGGAGCCATCCCTGCCACGGTCCCATTCATTATTCAACAAAGCTGTGTTTTTAATGTGTCGCTGGACAACAGAGGACCTTTTCAGGATAACAATGCAGTGTTTTAAATCCCCTGGACACAATGGAATAGGTTTTCCAACAGTGCATGTCTCTTTACTCAACAATACAATGCCTCCAACCTGTCCATGGACAGCAGGATACCTTCTCTGAGCAGAAAATGCATCCATCCACACAACAAAACAGTGGTTTAAAACTGTCCATGAATATTTTAAGGACTTTGACGAGCAACACAGGCTTCCATACGACAAGGCGGTCCTTGAGACCTCTCGTCGGGCATCCGTATAGCTTTAGGGAACGATACAGAGAGAAAAGTATTGTTTTTACCCCCCCCCCTCTCCCCGCCACCGTGGATTTCGTTTTCCAGCAGTCCAGCACACGCCATGTCTCTTTAGACTACAAAGCAATGCTTCAAACCTGTCAATGGACCTCCTAAGACATTTCAAGACGCAATGGATCCCTTTACGAAACAAGGAAACTGCCCAAGGACGCTC
This sequence comes from Trichonephila clavata, assembly GCA_019973975.1. Classification (NCBI taxonomy): domain Eukaryota; kingdom Metazoa; phylum Arthropoda; class Arachnida; order Araneae; family Nephilidae; genus Trichonephila; species Trichonephila clavata. Next base: position 36,476 of record BMAO01034805.1, read on the forward strand.
ATTCGAAAAAGTCCTTATACTAAAGCAGGCCACTTCTTAGGATCACAGTGCCCAGATTTGATATCACGGGGCAACCTTTTCGGAGCCATCCCTGCCACGGTCCCATTCATTATTCAACAAAGCTGTGTTTTTAATGTGTCGCTGGACAACAGAGGACCTTTTCAGGATAACAATGCAGTGTTTTAAATCCCCTGGACACAATGGAATAGGTTTTCCAACAGTGCATGTCTCTTAACAATACAATGCCTCCAACCTGTCCATGGACAGCAGGATACCTTCTCTGAGCAGAAAATGCATCCATCCACACAACAAAACAGTGGTTTAAAACTGTCCATGAATATTTTAAGGACTTTGACGAGCAACACAGGCTTCCATACGACAAGGCGGTCCTTGAGACCTCTCGTCGGGCATCCGTATAGCTTTAGGGAACGATACAGAGAGAAAAGTATTGTTTTTACCCCCCCCCCCCTCTCCCCGCCACCGTGGATTTCGTTTTCCAGCAGTCCAGCACACGCCATGTCTCTTTAGACTACAAAGCAATGCTTCAAACCTGTCAATGGACCTCCTAAGACATTTCAAGACGCAATGGATCCCTTTACGAAACAAGGAAACTGCCCAAGGACGCTCATTCGAAAAAGTCCTTATACTAAAGCAGGACCACTTCTTAGGATCACAGTGCCCAGATTTGATATCACGGGGCAACCTTTTCGGAGCCATCCCTGCCACGGTCCCATTCATTATTCAACAAAGCTGTGTTTTTAATGTGTCACTGGACAACAGAGGACCTTTTCAGGATAACAATGCAGTGTTTTAAATCCCCTGGACACAATGGAATAGGTTTTCCAACAGTGCATGTCTCTCTACTCAACAATACAATGCCTCCAACCTGTCCATGGACAGCAGGATACCTTCTCTGAGCAGAAAATGCATCCATCCACACAACAAAACAGTGGTTTAAAACTGTCCATGAATATTTTAAGGACTTTGACGAGCAACACAGGCTTCCATACGACAAGACGGTCCTTGAGACCTCTCGTCGGGCATCCGTATAGCTTTAGGGAACGATACAGAGAGAAAAGTATTGTTTTTACCCCCCCCCCCCTCTCCCCGCCACCGTGGATTTCGTTTTCCAGCAGTCCAGCACACGCCATGTCTCTTTAGACTACAAAGCTATGCTTCAAACCTGTCAATGGACCTCCTAAGACATTTCAAGACGCAATGGATCCCTTTACGAAACAAGGAAACTGCCAAGGACGCTCATTCGAAAAAGTCCTTATACTAAAGCAGGACCACTTCTTAGGATCACAGTGCCCAGATTTGATATCACGGGGCAACCTTTTCGGAGCCATCCCTGCCACGGTCCCATTCATTATTCAACAAAGCTGTGTTTTTAATGTGTCACTGGACAACAGAGGACCTTTTCAGGATAACAATGCAGTGTTTTAAATCCCCTGGACACAATGGAATAGGTTTTCCAACAGTGCATGTCTCTCTACTCAACAATACAATGCCTCCAACCTGTCCATGGACAGCAGGATACCTTCTCTGAGCAGAAAATGCATCCATCCACACAACAAAACAGTGGTTTAAAACTGTCCATGAATATTTTAAGGACTTTGACGAGCAACACAGGCTTCCATACGACAAGACGGTCCTTGAGACCTCTCGTCGGGCATCCGTATAGCTTTAGGGAACGATACAGAGAGAAAAGTATTGTTTTTACCCCCCCCCCCCTCTCCCCGCCACCGTGGATTTCGTTTTCCAGCAGTCCAGCACACGCCATGTCTCTTTAGACTACAAAGCTATGCTTCAAACCTGTCAATGGACCTCCTAAGACATTTCAAGACGCAATGGATCCCTTTACGAAACAAGGAAACTGCCCAAGGACGCTCATTCGAAAAAGTCCTTATACTAAAGCAGGACCACTTCTTAGGATCACAGTGCCCAGATTTGATATCACGGGGCAACCTTTTCGGAGCCATCCCTGCCACGGTCCCATTCATTATTCAACAAAGCTGTGTTTTTAATGTGTCACTGGACAACAGAGGACCTTTTCAGGATAACAATGCAGTGTTTTAAATCCCCTGGACACAATGGAATAGGTTTTCCAACAGTGCATGTCTCTCTACTCAACAATACAATGCCTCCAACCTGTCCATGGACAGCAGGATACCTTCTCTGAGCAGAAAATGCATCCATCCACACAACAAAACAGTGGTTTAAAACTGTCCATGAATATTTTAAGGACTTTGACGAGCAACACAGGCTTCCATACGACAAGACGGTCCTTGAGACCTCTCGTCGGGCATCCGTATAGCTTTAGGGAACGATACAGAGAGAAAAGTATTGTTTTTACCCCCCCCCCCCTCTCCCCGCCACCGTGGATTTCGTTTTCCAGCAGTCCAGCACACGCCATGTCTCTTTAGACTACAAAGCTATGCTTCAAACCTGTCAATGGACCTCCTAAGACATTTCAAGACGCAATGGATCCCTTTACGAAACAAGGAAACTGCCCAAGGACGCTCATTCGAAAAAGTCCTTATACTAAAGCAGGACCACTTCTTAGGATCACAGTGCCCAGATTTGATATCACGGGGCAACCTTTTCGGAGCCATCCCTGCCACGGTCCCATTCATTATTCAACAAAGCTGTGTTTTTAATGTGTCACTGGACAACAGAGGACCTTTTCAGGATAACAATGCAGTGTTTTAAATCCCCTGGACACAATGGAATAGGTTTTCCAACAGTGCATGTCTCTCTACTCAACAATACAATGCCTCCAACCTGTCCATGGACAGCAGGATACCTTCTCTGAGCAGAAAATGCATCCATCCACACAACAAAACAGTGGTTTAAAACTGTCCATGAATATTTTAAGGACTTTGACGAGCAACACAGGCTTCCATACGACAAGACGGTCCTTGAGACCTCTCGTCGGGCATCCGTATAGCTTTAGGGAACGATACAGAGAGAAAAGTATTGTTTTTACCCCCCCCCCCTCTCCCCGCCACCGTGGATTTCGTTTTCCAGCAGTCCAGCACACGCCATGTCTCTTTAGACTACAAAGCTATGCTTCAAACCTGTCAATGGACCTCCTAAGACATTTCAAGACGCAATGGATCCCTTTACGAAACAAGGAAACTGCCCAAGGACGCTCATTCGAAAAAGTCCTTATACTAAAGCAGGACCACTTCTTAGGATCACAGTGCCCAGATTTGATATCACGGGGCAACCTTTTCGGAGCCATCCCTGCCACGGTCCCATTCATTATTCAACAAAGCTGTGTTTTTAATGTGTCACTGGACAACAGAGGACCTTTTCAGGATAACAATGCAGTGTTTTAAATCCCCTGGACACAATGGAATAGGTTTTCCAACAGTGCATGTCTCTCTACTCAACAATACAATGCCTCCAACCTGTCCATGGACAGCAGGATACCTTCTCTGAGCAGAAAATGCATCCATCCACACAACAAAACAGTGGTTTAAAACTGTCCATGAATATTTTAAGGACTTTGACGAGCAACACAGGCTTCCATACGACAAGACGGTCCTTGAGACCTCTCGTCGGGCATCCGTATAGCTTTAGGGAACGATACAGAGAGAAAAGTATTGTTTTTACCCCCCCCCCCCTCTCCCCGCCACCGTGGATTTCGTTTTCCAGCAGTCCAGCACACGCCATGTCTCTTTAGACTACAAAGCTATGCTTCAAACCTGTCAATGGACCTCCTAAGACATTTCAAGACGCAATGGATCCCTTTACGAAACAAGGAAACTGTCCAAGGACGCTCATTCGAAAAAGTCCTTATACTAAAGCAGGACCACTTCTTAGGATCACAGTGCCCAGATTTGATATCACGGGGCAACCTTTTCGGAGCCATCCCTGCCACGGTCCCATTCATTATTCAACAAAGCTGTGTTTTTAATGTGTCACTGGACAACAGAGGACCTTTTCAGGATAACAATGCAGTGTTTTAAATCCCCTGGACACAATGGAATAGGTTTTCCAACAGTGCATGTCTCTCTACTCAACAATACAATGCCTCCAACCTGTCCATGGACAGCAGGATACCTTCTCTGAGCAGAAAATGCATCCATCCACACAACAAAACAGTGGTTTAAAACTGTCCATGAATATTTTAAGGACTTTGACGAGCAACACAGGCTTCCATACGACAAGACGGTCCTTGAGACCTCTCGTCGGGCATCCGTATAGCTTTAGGGAACGATACAGAGAGAAAAGTATTGTTTTTACCCCCCCCCCCTCTCCCCGCCACCGTGGATTTCGTTTTCCAGCAGTCCAGCACACGCCATGTCTCTTTAGACTACAAAGCTATGCTTCAAACCTGTCAATGGACCTCCTAAGACATTTCAAGACGCAATGGATCCCTTTACGAAACAAGGAAACTGTCCAAGGACGCTCATTCGAAAAAGTCCTTATACTAAAGCAGGACCACTTCTTAGGATCACAGTGCCCAGATTTGATATCACGGGGCAACCTTTTCGGAGCCATCCCTGCCACGGTCCCATTCATTATTCAACAAAGCTGTGTTTTTAATGTGTCACTGGACAACAGAGGACCTTTTCAGGATAACAATGCAGTGTTTTAAATCCCCTGGACACAATGGAATAGGTTTTCCAACAGTGCATGTCTCTCTACTCAACAATACAATGCCTCCAACCTGTCCATGGACAGCAGGATACCTTCTCTGAGCAGAAAATGCATCCATCCACACAACAAAACAGTGGTTTAAAACTGTCCATGAATATTTTAAGGACTTTGACGAGCAACACAGGCTTCCATACGACAAGACGGTCCTTGAGACCTCTCGTCGGGCATCCGTATAGCTTTAGGGAACGATACAGAGAGAAAAGTATTGTTTTTACCCCCCCCCCCTCTCCCCGCCACCGTGGATTTCGTTTTCCAGCAGTCCAGCACACGCCATGTCTCTTTAGACTACAAAGCTATGCTTCAAACCTGTCAATGGACCTCCTAAGACATTTCAAGACGCAATGGATCCCTTTACGAAACAAGGAAACTGTCCAAGGACGCTCATTCGAAAAAGTCCTTATACTAAAGCAGGACCACTTCTTAGGATCACAGTGCCCAGATTTGATATCACGGGGCAACCTTTTCGGAGCCATCCCTGCCACGGTCCCATTCATTATTCAACAAAGCTGTGTTTTTAATGTGTCACTGGACAACAGAGGACCTTTTCAGGATAACAATGCAGTGTTTTAAATCCCCTGGACACAATGGAATAGGTTTTCCAACAGTGCATGTCTCTCTACTCAACAATACAATGCCTCCAACCTGTCCATGGACAGCAGGATACCTTCTCTGAGCAGAAAATGCATCCATCCACACAACAAAACAGTGGTTTAAAACTGTCCATGAATATTTTAAGGACTTTGACGAGCAACACAGGCTTCCATACGACAAGACGGTCCTTGAGACCTCTCGTCGGGCATCCGTATAGCTTTAGGGAACGATACAGAGAGAAAAGTATTGTTTTTACCCCCCCCCCCTCTCCCCGCCACCGTGGATTTCGTTTTCCAGCAGTCCAGCACACGCCATGTCTCTTTAGACTACAAAGCTATGCTTCAAACCTGTCAATGGACCTCCTAAGACATTTCAAGACGCAATGGATCCCTTTACGAAACAAGGAAACTGTCCAAGGACGCTCATTCGAAAAAGTCCTTATACTAAAGCAGGACCACTTCTTAGGATCACAGTGCCCAGATTTGATATCACGGGGCAACCTTTTCGGAGCCATCCCTGCCACGGTCCCATTCATTATTCAACAAAGCTGTGTTTTTAATGTGTCACTGGACAACAGAGGACCTTTTCAGGATAACAATGCAGTGTTTTAAATCCCCTGGACACAATGGAATAGGTTTTCCAACAGTGCATGTCTCTCTACTCAACAATACAATGCCTCCAACCTGTCCATGGACAGCAGGATACCTTCTCTGAGCAGAAAATGCATCCATCCACACAACAAAACAGTGGTTTAAAACTGTCCATGAATATTTTAAGGACTTTGACGAGCAACACAGGCTTCCATACGACAAGACGGTCCTTGAGACCTCTCGTCGGGCATCCGTATAGCTTTAGGGAACGATACAGAGAGAAAAGTATTGTTTTTACCCCCCCCCCCTCTCCCCGCCACCGTGGATTTCGTTTTCCAGCAGTCCAGCACACGCCATGTCTCTTTAGACTACAAAGCTATGCTTCAAACCTGTCAATGGACCTCCTAAGACATTTCAAGACGCAATGGATCCCTTTACGAAACAAGGAAACTGTCCAAGGACGCTCATTCGAAAAAGTCCTTATACTAAAGCAGGACCACTTCTTAGGATCACAGTGCCCAGATTTGATATCACGGGGCAACCTTTTCGGAGCCATCCCTGCCACGGTCCCATTCATTATTCAACAAAGCTGTGTTTTTAATGTGTCACTGGACAACAGAGGACCTTTTCAGGATAACAATGCAGTGTTTTAAATCCCCTGGACACAATGGAATAGGTTTTCCAACAGTGCATGTCTCTCTACTCAACAATACAATGCCTCCAACCTGTCCATGGACAGCAGGATACCTTCTCTGAGCAGAAAATGCATCCATCCACACAACAAAACAGTGGTTTAAAACTGTCCATGAATATTTTAAGGACTTTGACGAGCAACACAGGCTTCCATACGACAAGACGGTCCTTGAGACCTCTCGTCGGGCATCCGTATAGCTTTAGGGAACGATACAGAGAGAAAAGTATTGTTTTTACCCCCCCCCCCTCTCCCCGCCACCGTGGATTTCGTTTTCCAGCAGTCCAGCACACGCCATGTCTCTTTAGACTACAAAGCTATGCTTCAAACCTGTCAATGGACCTCCTAAGACATTTCAAGACGCAATGGATCCCTTTACGAAACAAGGAAACTGTCCAAGGACGCTCATTCGAAAAAGTCCTTATACTAAAGCAGGACCACTTCTTAGGATCACAGTGCCCAGATTTGATATCACGGGGCAACCTTTTCGGAGCCATCCCTGCCACGGTCCCATTCATTATTCAACAAAGCTGTGTTTTTAATGTGTCACTGGACAACAGAGGACCTTTTCAGGATAACAATGCAGTGTTTTAAATCCCCTGGACACAATGGAATAGGTTTTCCAACAGTGCATGTCTCTCTACTCAACAATACAATGCCTCCAACCTGTCCATGGACAGCAGGATACCTTCTCTGAGCAGAAAATGCATCCATCCACACAACAAAACAGTGGTTTAAAACTGTCCATGAATATTTTAAGGACTTTGACGAGCAACACAGGCTTCCATACGACAAGACGGTCCTTGAGACCTCTCGTCGGGCATCCGTATAGCTTTAGGGAACGATACAGAGAGAAAAGTATTGTTTTTACCCCCCCCCCCTCTCCCCGCCACCGTGGATTTCGTTTTCCAGCAGTCCAGCACACGCCATGTCTCTTTAGACTACAAAGCTATGCTTCAAACCTGTCAATGGACCTCCTAAGACATTTCAAGACGCAATGGATCCCTTTACGAAACAAGGAAACTGTCCAAGGACGCTCATTCGAAAAAGTCCTTATACTAAAGCAGGACCACTTCTTAGGATCACAGTGCCCAGATTTGATATCACGGGGCAACCTTTTCGGAGCCATCCCTGCCACGGTCCCATTCATTATTCAACAAAGCTGTGTTTTTAATGTGTCACTGGACAACAGAGGACCTTTTCAGGATAACAATGCAGTGTTTTAAATCCCCTGGACACAATGGAATAGGTTTTCCAACAGTGCATGTCTCTCTACTCAACAATACAATGCCTCCAACCTGTCCATGGACAGCAGGATACCTTCTCTGAGCAGAAAATGCATCCATCCACACAACAAAACAGTGGTTTAAAACTGTCCATGAATATTTTAAGGACTTTGACGAGCAACACAGGCTTCCATACGACAAGACGGTCCTTGAGACCTCTCGTCGGGCATCCGTATAGCTTTAGGGAACGATACAGAGAGAAAAGTATTGTTTTTACCCCCCCCCCCTCTCCCCGCCACCGTGGATTTCGTTTTCCAGCAGTCCAGCACACGCCATGTCTCTTTAGACTACAAAGCTATGCTTCAAACCTGTCAATGGACCTCCTAAGACATTTCAAGACGCAATGGATCCCTTTACGAAACAAGGAAACTGTCCAAGGACGCTCATTCGAAAAAGTCCTTATACTAAAGCAGGACCACTTCTTAGGATCACAGTGCCCAGATTTGATATCACGGGGCAACCTTTTCGGAGCCATCCCTGCCACGGTCCCATTCATTATTCAACAAAGCTGTGTTTTTAATGTGTCACTGGACAACAGAGGACCTTTTCAGGATAACAATGCAGTGTTTTAAATCCCCTGGACACAATGGAATAGGTTTTCCAACAGTGCATGTCTCTCTACTCAACAATACAATGCCTCCAACCTGTCCATGGACAGCAGGATACCTTCTCTGAGCAGAAAATGCATCCATCCACACAACAAAACAGTGGTTTAAAACTGTCCATGAATATTTTAAGGACTTTGACGAGCAACACAGGCTTCCATACGACAAGACGGTCCTTGAGACCTCTCGTCGGGCATCCGTATAGCTTTAGGGAACGATACAGAGAGAAAAGTATTGTTTTTACCCCCCCCCCCCTCTCCCCGCCACCGTGGATTTCGTTTTCCAGCAGTCCAGCACACGCCATGTCTCTTTAGACTACAAAGCTATGCTTCAAACCTGTCAATGGACCTCCTAAGACATTTCAAGACGCAATGGATCCCTTTACGAAACAAGGAAACTGTCCAAGGACGCTCATTCGAAAAAGTCCTTATACTAAAGCAGGACCACTTCTTAGGATCACAGTGCCCAGATTTGATATCACGGGGCAACCTTTTCGGAGCCATCCCTGCCACGGTCCCATTCATTATTCAACAAAGCTGTGTTTTTAATGTGTCACTGGACAACAGAGGACCTTTTCAGGATAACAATGCAGTGTTTTAAATCCCCTGGACACAATGGAATAGGTTTTCCAACAGTGCATGTCTCTCTACTCAACAATACAATGCCTCCAACCTGTCCATGGACAGCAGGATACCTTCTCTGAGCAGAAAATGCATCCATCCACACAACAAAACAGTGGTTTAAAACTGTCCATGAATATTTTAAGGACTTTGACGAGCAACACAGGCTTCCATACGACAAGACGGTCCTTGAGACCTCTCGTCGGGCATCCGTATAGCTTTAGGGAACGATACAGAGAGAAAAGTATTGTTTTTACCCCCCCCCCCTCTCCCCGCCACCGTGGATTTCGTTTTCCAGCAGTCCAGCACACGCCATGTCTCTTTAGACTACAAAGCTATGCTTCAAACCTGTCAATGGACCTCCTAAGACATTTCAAGACGCAATGGATCCCTTTACGAAACAAGGAAACTGTCCAAGGACGCTCATTCGAAAAAGTCCTTATACTAAAGCAGGACCACTTCTTAGGATCACAGTGCCCAGATTTGATATCACGGGGCAACCTTTTCGGAGCCATCCCTGCCACGGTCCCATTCATTATTCAACAAAGCTGTGTTTTTAATGTGTCACTGGACAACAGAGGACCTTTTCAGGATAACAATGCAGTGTTTTAAATCCCCTGGACACAATGGAATAGGTTTTCCAACAGTGCATGTCTCTCTACTCAACAATACAATGCCTCCAACCTGTCCATGGACAGCAGGATACCTTCTCTGAGCAGAAAATGCATCCATCCACACAACAAAACAGTGGTTTAAAACTGTCCATGAATATTTTAAGGACTTTGACGAGCAACACAGGCTTCCATACGACAAGACGGTCCTTGAGACCTCTCGTCGGGCATCCGTATAGCTTTAGGGAACGATACAGAGAGAAAAGTATTGTTTTTACCCCCCCCCCCTCTCCCCGCCACCGTGGATTTCGTTTTCCAGCAGTCCAGCACACGCCATGTCTCTTTAGACTACAAAGCTATGCTTCAAACCTGTCAATGGACCTCCTAAGACATTTCAAGACGCAATGGATCCCTTTACGAAACAAGGAAACTGTCCAAGGACGCTCATTCGAAAAAGTCCTTATACTAAAGCAGGACCACTTCTTAGGATCACAGTGCCCAGATTTGATATCACGGGGCAACCTTTTCGGAGCCATCCCTGCCACGGTCCCATTCATTATTCAACAAAGCTGTGTTTTTAATGTGTCACTGGACAACAGAGGACCTTTTCAGGATAACAATGCAGTGTTTTAAATCCCCTGGACACAATGGAATAGGTTTTCCAACAGTGCATGTCTCTCTACTCAACAATACAATGCCTCCAACCTGTCCATGGACAGCAGGATACCTTCTCTGAGCAGAAAATGCATCCATCCACACAACAAAACAGTGGTTTAAAACTGTCCATGAATATTTTAAGGACTTTGACGAGCAACACAGGCTTCCATACGACAAGACGGTCCTTGAGACCTCTCGTCGGGCATCCGTATAGCTTTAGGGAACGATACAGAGAGAAAAGTATTGTTTTTACCCCCCCCCCCTCTCCCCGCCACCGTGGATTTCGTTTTCCAGCAGTCCAGCACACGCCATGTCTCTTTAGACTACAAAGCTATGCTTCAAACCTGTCAATGGACCTCCTAAGACATTTCAAGACGCAATGGATCCCTTTACGAAACAAGGAAACTGTCCAAGGACGCTCATTCGAAAAAGTCCTTATACTAAAGCAGGACCACTTCTTAGGATCACAGTGCCCAGATTTGATATCACGGGGCAACCTTTTCGGAGCCATCCCTGCCACGGTCCCATTCATTATTCAACAAAGCTGTGTTTTTAATGTGTCACTGGACAACAGAGGACCTTTTCAGGATAACAATGCAGTGTTTTAAATCCCCTGGACACAATGGAATAGGTTTTCCAACAGTGCATGTCTCTCTACTCAACAATACAATGCCTCCAACCTGTCCATGGACAGCAGGATACCTTCTCTGAGCAGAAAATGCATCCATCCACACAACAAAACAGTGGTTTAAAACTGTCCATGAATATTTTAAGGACTTTGACGAGCAACACAGGCTTCCATACGACAAGACGGTCCTTGAGACCTCTCGTCGGGCATCCGTATAGCTTTAGGGAACGATACAGAGAGAAAAGTATTGTTTTTACCCCCCCCCCCTCTCCCCGCCACCGTGGATTTCGTTTTCCAGCAGTCCAGCACACGCCATGTCTCTTTAGACTACAAAGCTATGCTTCAAACCTGTCAATGGACCTCCTAAGACATTTCAAGACGCAATGGATCCCTTTACGAAACAAGGAAACTGTCCAAGGACGCTCATTCGAAAAAGTCCTTATACTAAAGCAGGACCACTTCTTAGGATCACAGTGCCCAGATTTGATATCACGGGGCAACCTTTTCGGAGCCATCCCTGCCACGGTCCCATTCATTATTCAACAAAGCTGTGTTTTTAATGTGTCACTGGACAACAGAGGACCTTTTCAGGATAACAATGCAGTGTTTTAAATCCCCTGGACACAATGGAATAGGTTTTCCAACAGTGCATGTCTCTCTACTCAACAATACAATGCCTCCAACCTGTCCATGGACAGCAGGATACCTTCTCTGAGCAGAAAATGCATCCATCCACACAACAAAACAGTGGTTTAAAACTGTCCATGAATATTTTAAGGACTTTGACGAGCAACACAGGCTTCCATACGACAAGACGGTCCTTGAGACCTCTCGTCGGGCATCCGTATAGCTTTAGGGAACGATACAGAGAGAAAAGTATTGTTTTTACCCCCCCCCCTCTCCCCGCCACCGTGGATTTCGTTTTCCAGCAGTCCAGCACACGCCATGTCTCTTTAGACTACAAAGCTATGCTTCAAACCTGTCAATGGACCTCCTAAGACATTTCAAGACGCAATGGATCCCTTTACGAAACAAGGAAACTGTCCAAGGACGCTCATTCGAAAAAGTCCTTATACTAAAGCAGGACCACTTCTTAGGATCACAGTGCCCAGATTTGATATCACGGGGCAACCTTTTCGGAGCCATCCCTGCCACGGTCCCATTCATTATTCAACAAAGCTGTGTTTTTAATGTGTCACTGGACAACAGAGGACCTTTTCAGGATAACAATGCAGTGTTTTAAATCCCCTGGACACAATGGAATAGGTTTTCCAACAGTGCATGTCTCTCTACTCAACAATACAATGCCTCCAACCTGTCCATGGACAGCAGGATACCTTCTCTGAGCAGAAAATGCATCCATCCACACAACAAAACAGTGGTTTAAAACTGTCCATGAATATTTTAAGGACTTTGACGAGCAACACAGGCTTCCATACGACAAGACGGTCCTTGAGACCTCTCGTCGGGCATCCGTATAGCTTTAGGGAACGATACAGAGAGAAAAGTATTGTTTTACCCCCCCCCCTCTCCCCGCCACCGTGGATTTCGTTTTCCAGCAGTCCAGCACACGCCATGTCTCTTTAGACTACAAAGCTATGCTTCAAACCTGTCAATGGACCTCCTAAGACATTTCAAGACGCAATGGATCCCTTTACGAAACAAGGAAACTGTCCAAGGACGCTCATTCGAAAAAGTCCTTATACTAAAGCAGGACCACTTCTTAGGATCACAGTGCCCAGATTTGATATCACGGGGCAACCTTTTCGGAGCCATCCCTGCCACGGTCCCATTCATTATTCAACAAAGCTGTGTTTTTAATGTGTCACTGGACAACAGAGGACCTTTTCAGGATAACAATGCAGTGTTTTAAATCCCCTGGACACAATGGAATAGGTTTTCCAACAGTGCATGTCTCTCTACTCAACAATACAATGCCTCCAACCTGTCCATGGACAGCAGGATACCTTCTCTGAGCAGAAAATGCATCCATCCACACAACAAAACAGTGGTTTAAAACTGTCCATGAATATTTTAAGGACTTTGACGAGCAACACAGGCTTCCATACGACAAGACGGTCCTTGAGACCTCTCGTAGGGCATCCGTATAGCTTTAGGGAACGATACAGAGAGAAAAGTATTGTTTTTACCCCCCCCCTCTCCCCGCCACCGTGGATTTCGTTTTCCAGCAGTCCAGCACACGCCATGTCTCTTTAGACTACAAAGCTATGCTTCAAACCTGTCAATGGACCTCCTAAGACATTTCAAGACGCAATGGATCCCTTTACGAAACAAGGAAACTGTCCAAGGACGCTCATTCGAAAAAGTCCTTATACTAAAGCAGGACCACTTCTTAGGATCACAGTGCCCAGATTTGATATCACGGGGCAACCTTTTCGGAGCCATCCCTGCCACGGTCCCATTCATTATTCAACAAAGCTGTGTTTTTAATGTGTCACTGGACAACAGAGGACCTTTTCAGGATAACAATGCAGTGTTTTAAATCCCCTGGACACAATGGAATAGGTTTTCCAACAGTGCATGTCTCTCTACTCAACAATACAATGCCTCCAACCTGTCCATGGACAGCAGGATACCTTCTCTGAGCAGAAAATGCATCCATCCACACAACAAAACAGTGGTTTAAAACTGTCCATGAATATTTTAAGGACTTTGACGAGCAACACAGGCTTCCATACGACAAGACGGTCCTTGAGACCTCTCGTAGGGCATCCGTATAGCTTTAGGGAACGATACAGAGAGAAAAGTATTGTTTTTCCCCCCCCCTCTCCCCGCCACCGTGGATTTCGTTTTCCAGCAGTCCAGCACACGCCATGTCTCTTTAGACTACAAAGCTATGCTTCAAACCTGTCAATGGACCTCCTAAGACATTTCAAGACGCAATGGATCCCTTTACGAAACAAGGAAACTGTCCAAGGACGCTCATTCGAAAAAGTCCTTATACTAAAGCAGGCCACTTCTTAGGATCACAGTGCCCAGATTTGATATCACGGGGCAACCTTTTCGGAGCCATCCCTGCCACGGTCCCATTCATTATTCAACAAAGCTGTGTTTTTAATGTGTCACTGGACAACAGAGGACCTTTTCAGGATAACAATGCAGTGTTTTAAATCCCCTGGACACAATGGAATAGGTTTTCCAACAGTGCATGTCTCTCTACTCAACAATACAATGCCTCCAACCTGTCCATGGACAGCAGGATACCTTCTCTGAGCAGAAAATGCATCCATCCACACAACAAAACAGTGGTTTAAAACTGTCCATGAATATTTTAAGGACTTTGACGAGCAACACAGGCTTCCATACGACAAGACGGTCCTTGAGACCTCTCGTAGGGCATCCGTATAGCTTTAGGGAACGATACAGAGAGAAAAGTATTGTTTTCCCCCCCCCTCTCCCCGCCACCGTGGATTTCGTTTTCCAGCAGTCCAGCACACGCCATGTCTCTTTAGACTACAAAGCTATGCTTCAAACCTGTCAATGGACCTCCTAAGACATTTCAAGACGCAATGGATCCCTTTACGAAACAAGGAAACTGTCCAAGGACGCTCATTCGAAAAAGTCCTTATACTAAAGCAGGCCACTTCTTAGGATCACAGTGCCCAGATTTGATATCACGGGGCAACCTTTTCGGAGCCATCCCTGCCACGGTCCCATTCATTATTCAACAAAGCTGTGTTTTTAATGTGTCACTGGACAACAGAGGACCTTTTCAGGATAACAATGCAGTGTTTTAAATCCCCTGGACACAATGGAATAGGTTTTCCAACAGTGCATGTCTCTCTACTCAACAATACAATGCCTCCAACCTGTCCATGGACAGCAGGATACCTTCTCTGAGCAGAAAATGCATCCATCCACACAACAAAACAGTGGTTTAAAACTGTCCATGAATATTTTAAGGACTTTGACGAGCAACACAGGCTTCCATACGACAAGACGGTCCTTGAGACCTCTCGTAGGGCATCCGTATAGCTTTAGGGAACGATACAGAGAGAAAAGTATTGTTTTCCCCCCCCCTCTCCCCGCCACCGTGGATTTCGTTTTCCAGCAGTCCAGCACACGCCATGTCTCTTTAGACTACAAAGCTATGCTTCAAACCTGTCAATGGACCTCCTAAGACATTTCAAGACGCAATGGATCCCTTTACGAAACAAGGAAACTGTCCAAGGACGCTCATTCGAAAAAGTCCTTATACTAAAGCAGGCCCACTTCTTAGGATCACAGTGCCCAGATTTGATATCACGGGGCAACCTTTTCGGAGCCATCCCTGCCACGGTCCCATTCATTATTCAACAAAGCTGTGTTTTTAATGTGTCACTGGACAACAGAGGACCTTTTCAGGATAACAATGCAGTGTTTTAAATCCCCTGGACACAATGGAATAGGTTTTCCAACAGTGCATGTCTCTCTACTCAACAATACAATGCCTCCAACCTGTCCATGGACAGCAGGATACCTTCTCTGAGCAGAAAATGCATCCATCCACACAACAAAACAGTGGTTTAAAACTGTCCATGAATATTTTAAGGACTTTGACGAGCAACACAGGCTTCCATACGACAAGACGGTCCTTGAGACCTCTCGTAGGGCATCCGTATAGCTTTAGGGAACGATACAGAGAGAAAAGTATTGTTTTCCCCCCCCTCTCCCCGCCACCGTGGATTTCGTTTTCCAGCAGTCCAGCACACGCCATGTCTCTTTAGACTACAAAGCTATGCTTCAAACCTGTCAATGGACCTCCTAAGACATTTCAAGACGCAATGGATCCCTTTACGAAACAAGGAAACTGTCCAAGGACGCTCATTCGAAAAAGTCCTTATACTAAAGCAGGCCCACTTCTTAGGATCACAGTGCCCAGATTTGATATCACGGGGCAACCTTTTCGGAGCCATCCCTGCCACGGTCCCATTCATTATTCAACAAAGCTGTGTTTTTAATGTGTCACTGGACAACAGAGGACCTTTTCAGGATAACAATGCAGTGTTTTAAATCCCCTGGACACAATGGAATAGGTTTTCCAACAGTGCATGTCTCTCTACTCAACAATACAATGCCTCCAACCTGTCCATGGACAGCAGGATACCTTCTCTGAGCAGAAAATGCATCCATCCACACAACAAAACAGTGGTTTAAAACTGTCCATGAATATTTTAAGGACTTTGACGAGCAACACAGGCTTCCATACGACAAGACGGTCCTTGAGACCTCTCGTAGGGCATCCGTATAGCTTTAGGGAACGATACAGAGAGAAAAGTATTGTTTTCCCCCCCCCCTCTCCCCGCCACCGTGGATTTCGTTTTCCAGCAGTCCAGCACACGCCATGTCTCTTTAGACTACAAAGCTATGCTTCAAACCTGTCAATGGACCTCCTAAGACATTTCAAGACGCAATGGATCCCTTTACGAAACAAGGAAACTGTCCAAGGACGCTCATTCGAAAAAGTCCTTATACTAAAGCAGGCCCACTTCTTAGGATCACAGTGCCCAGATTTGATATCACGGGGCAACCTTTTCGGAGCCATCCCTGCCACGGTCCCATTCATTATTCAACAAAGCTGTGTTTTTAATGTGTCACTGGACAACAGAGGACCTTTTCAGGATAACAATGCAGTGTTTTAAATCCCCTGGACACAATGGAATAGGTTTTCCAACAGTGCATGTCTCTCTACTCAACAATACAATGCCTCCAACCTGTCCATGGACAGCAGGATACCTTCTCTGAGCAGAAAATGCATCCATCCACACAACAAAACAGTGGTTTAAAACTGTCCATGAATATTTTAAGGACTTTGACGAGCAACACAGGCTTCCATACGACAAGACGGTCCTTGAGACCTCTCGTAGGGCATCCGTATAGCTTTAGGGAACGATACAGAGAGAAAAGTATTGTTTTCCCCCCCCCTCTCCCCGCCACCGTGGATTTCGTTTTCCAGCAGTCCAGCACACGCCATGTCTCTTTAGACTACAAAGCTATGCTTCAAACCTGTCAATGGACCTCCTAAGACATTTCAAGACGCAATGGATCCCTTTACGAAACAAGGAAACTGTCCAAGGACGCTCATTCGAAAAAGTCCTTATACTAAAGCAGGCCCACTTCTTAGGATCACAGTGCCCAGATTTGATATCACGGGGCAACCTTTTCGGAGCCATCCCTGCCACGGTCCCATTCATTATTCAACAAAGCTGTGTTTTTAATGTGTCACTGGACAACAGAGGACCTTTTCAGGATAACAATGCAGTGTTTTAAATCCCCTGGACACAATGGAATAGGTTTTCCAACAGTGCATGTCTCTCTACTCAACAATACAATGCCTCCAACCTGTCCATGGACAGCAGGATACCTTCTCTGAGCAGAAAATGCATCCATCCACACAACAAAACAGTGGTTTAAAACTGTCCATGAATATTTTAAGGACTTTGACGAGCAACACAGGCTTCCATACGACAAGACGGTCCTTGAGACCTCTCGTAGGGCATCCGTATAGCTTTAGGGAACGATACAGAGAGAAAAGTATTGTTTCCCCCCCCCTCTCCCCGCCACCGTGGATTTCGTTTTCCAGCAGTCCAGCACACGCCATGTCTCTTTAGACTACAAAGCTATGCTTCAAACCTGTCAATGGACCTCCTAAGACATTTCAAGACGCAATGGATCCCTTTACGAAACAAGGAAACTGTCCAAGGACGCTCATTCGAAAAAGTCCTTATACTAAAGCAGGCCCACTTCTTAGGATCACAGTGCCCAGATTTGATATCACGGGGCAACCTTTTCGGAGCCATCCCTGCCACGGTCCCATTCATTATTCAACAAAGCTGTGTTTTTAATGTGTCACTGGACAACAGAGGACCTTTTCAGGATAACAATGCAGTGTTTTAAATCCCCTGGACACAATGGAATAGGTTTTCCAACAGTGCATGTCTCTCTACTCAACAATACAATGCCTCCAACCTGTCCATGGACAGCAGGATACCTTCTCTGAGCAGAAAATGCATCCATCCACACAACAAAACAGTGGTTTAAAACTGTCCATGAATATTTTAAGGACTTTGACGAGCAACACAGGCTTCCATACGACAAGACGGTCCTTGAGACCTCTCGTAGGGCATCCGTATAGCTTTAGGGAACGATACAGAGAGAAAAGTATTGTTTTCCCCCCCCCTCTCCCCGCCACCGTGGATTTCGTTTTCCAGCAGTCCAGCACACGCCATGTCTCTTTAGACTACAAAGCTATGCTTCAAACCTGTCAATGGACCTCCTAAGACATTTCAAGACGCAATGGATCCCTTTACGAAACAAGGAAACTGTCCAAGGACGCTCATTCGAAAAAGTCCTTATACTAAAGCAGGCCCACTTCTTAGGATCACAGTGCCCAGATTTGATATCACGGGGCAACCTTTTCGGAGCCATCCCTGCCACGGTCCCATTCATTATTCAACAAAGCTGTGTTTTTAATGTGTCACTGGACAACAGAGGACCTTTTCAGGATAACAATGCAGTGTTTTAAATCCCCTGGACACAATGGAATAGGTTTTCCAACAGTGCATGTCTCTCTACTCAACAATACAATGCCTCCAACCTGTCCATGGACAGCAGGATACCTTCTCTGAGCAGAAAATGCATCCATCCACACAACAAAACAGTGGTTTAAAACTGTCCATGAATATTTTAAGGACTTTGACGAGCAACACAGGCTTCCATACGACAAGACGGTCCTTGAGACCTCTCGTAGGGCATCCGTATAGCTTTAGGGAACGATACAGAGAGAAAAGTATTGTTTCCCCCCCCCTCTCCCCGCCACCGTGGATTTCGTTTTCCAGCAGTCCAGCACACGCCATGTCTCTTTAGACTACAAAGCTATGCTTCAAACCTGTCAATGGACCTCCTAAGACATTTCAAGACGCAATGGATCCCTTTACGAAACAAGGAAACTGTCCAAGGACGCTCATTCGAAAAAGTCCTTATACTAAAGCAGGCCCACTTCTTAGGATCACAGTGCCCAGATTTGATATCACGGGGCAACCTTTTCGGAGCCATCCCTGCCACGGTCCCATTCATTATTCAACAAAGCTGTGTTTTTAATGTGTCACTGGACAACAGAGGACCTTTTCAGGATAACAATGCAGTGTTTTAAATCCCCTGGACACAATGGAATAGGTTTTCCAACAGTGCATGTCTCTCTACTCAACAATACAATGCCTCCAACCTGTCCATGGACAGCAGGATACCTTCTCTGAGCAGAAAATGCATCCATCCACACAACAAAACAGTGGTTTAAAACTGTCCATGAATATTTTAAGGACTTTGACGAGCAACACAGGCTTCCATACGACAAGACGGTCCTTGAGACCTCTCGTAGGGCATCCGTATAGCTTTAGGGAACGATACAGAGAGAAAAGTATTGTTTCCCCCCCCCTCTCCCCGCCACCGTGGATTTCGTTTTCCAGCAGTCCAGCACACGCCATGTCTCTTTAGACTACAAAGCTATGCTTCAAACCTGTCAATGGACCTCCTAAGACATTTCAAGACGCAATGGATCCCTTTACGAAACAAGGAAACTGTCCAAGGACGCTCATTCGAAAAAGTCCTTATACTAAAGCAGGCCCACTTCTTAGGATCACAGTGCCCAGATTTGATATCACGGGGCAACCTTTTCGGAGCCATCCCTGCCACGGTCCCATTCATTATTCAACAAAGCTGTGTTTTTAATGTGTCACTGGACAACAGAGGACCTTTTCAGGATAACAATGCAGTGTTTTAAATCCCCTGGACACAATGGAATAGGTTTTCCAACAGTGCATGTCTCTCTACTCAACAATACAATGCCTCCAACCTGTCCATGGACAGCAGGATACCTTCTCTGAGCAGAAAATGCATCCATCCACACAACAAAACAGTGGTTTAAAACTGTCCATGAATATTTTAAGGACTTTGACGAGCAACACAGGCTTCCATACGACAAGACGGTCCTTGAGACCTCTCGTAGGGCATCCGTATAGCTTTAGGGAACGATACAGAGAGAAAAGTATTGTTTCCCCCCCCCTCTCCCCGCCACCGTGGATTTCGTTTTCCAGCAGTCCAGCACACGCCATGTCTCTTTAGACTACAAAGCTATGCTTCAAACCTGTCAATGGACCTCCTAAGACATTTCAAGACGCAATGGATCCCTTTACGAAACAAGGAAACTGTCCAAGGACGCTCATTCGAAAAAGTCCTTATACTAAAGCAGGCCCACTTCTTAGGATCACAGTGCCCAGATTTGATATCACGGGGCAACCTTTTCGGAGCCATCCCTGCCACGGTCCCATTCATTATTCAACAAAGCTGTGTTTTTAATGTGTCACTGGACAACAGAGGACCTTTTCAGGATAACAATGCAGTGTTTTAAATCCCCTGGACACAATGGAATAGGTTTTCCAACAGTGCATGTCTCTCTACTCAACAATACAATGCCTCCAACCTGTCCATGGACAGCAGGATACCTTCTCTGAGCAGAAAATGCATCCATCCACACAACAAAACAGTGGTTTAAAACTGTCCATGAATATTTTAAGGACTTTGACGAGCAACACAGGCTTCCATACGACAAGACGGTCCTTGAGACCTCTCGTAGGGCATCCGTATAGCTTTAGGGAACGATACAGAGAGAAAAGTATTGTTTTCCCCCCCCTCTCCCCGCCACCGTGGATTTCGTTTTCCAGCAGTCCAGCACACGCCATGTCTCTTTAGACTACAAAGCTATGCTTCAAACCTGTCAATGGACCTCCTAAGACATTTCAAGACGCAATGGATCCCTTTACGAAACAAGGAAACTGTCCAAGGACGCTCATTCGAAAAAGTCCTTATACTAAAGCAGGCCCACTTCTTAGGATCACAGTGCCCAGATTTGATATCACGGGGCAACCTTTTCGGAGCCATCCCTGCCACGGTCCCATTCATTATTCAACAAAGCTGTGTTTTTAATGTGTCACTGGACAACAGAGGACCTTTTCAGGATAACAATGCAGTGTTTTAAATCCCCTGGACACAATGGAATAGGTTTTCCAACAGTGCATGTCTCTCTACTCAACAATACAATGCCTCCAACCTGTCCATGGACAGCAGGATACCTTCTCTGAGCAGAAAATGCATCCATCCACACAACAAAACAGTGGTTTAAAACTGTCCATGAATATTTTAAGGACTTTGACGAGCAACACAGGCTTCCATACGACAAGACGGTCCTTGAGACCTCTCGTAGGGCATCCGTATAGCTTTAGGGAACGATACAGAGAGAAAAGTATTGTTTTCCCCCCCTCTCCCCGCCACCGTGGATTTCGTTTTCCAGCAGTCCAGCACACGCCATGTCTCTTTAGACTACAAAGCTATGCTTCAAACCTGTCAATGGACCTCCTAAGACATTTCAAGACGCAATGGATCCCTTTACGAAACAAGGAAACTGTCCAAGGACGCTCATTCGAAAAAGTCCTTATACTAAAGCAGGCCCACTTCTTAGGATCACAGTGCCCAGATTTGATATCACGGGGCAACCTTTTCGGAGCCATCCCTGCCACGGTCCCATTCATTATTCAACAAAGCTGTGTTTTTAATGTGTCACTGGACAACAGAGGACCTTTTCAGGATAACAATGCAGTGTTTTAAATCCCCTGGACACAATGGAATAGGTTTTCCAACAGTGCATGTCTCTCTACTCAACAATACAATGCCTCCAACCTGTCCATGGACAGCAGGATACCTTCTCTGAGCAGAAAATGCATCCATCCACACAACAAAACAGTGGTTTAAAACTGTCCATGAATATTTTAAGGACTTTGACGAGCAACACAGGCTTCCATACGACAAGACGGTCCTTGAGACCTCTCGTAGGGCATCCGTATAGCTTTAGGGAACGATACAGAGAGAAAAGTATTGTTTCCCCCCCCTCTCCCCGCCACCGTGGATTTCGTTTTCCAGCAGTCCAGCACACGCCATGTCTCTTTAGACTACAAAGCTATGCTTCAAACCTGTCAATGGACCTCCTAAGACATTTCAAGACGCAATGGATCCCTTTACGAAACAAGGAAACTGTCCAAGGACGCTCATTCGAAAAAGTCCTTATACTAAAGCAGGCCCACTTCTTAGGATCACAGTGCCCAGATTTGATATCACGGGGCAACCTTTTCGGAGCCATCCCTGCCACGGTCCCATTCATTATTCAACAAAGCTGTGTTTTTAATGTGTCACTGGACAACAGAGGACCTTTTCAGGATAACAATGCAGTGTTTTAAATCCCTGGACACAATGGAATAGGTTTTCCAACAGTGCATGTCTCTCTACTCAACAATACAATGCCTCCAACCTGTCCATGGACAGCAGGATACCTTCTCTGAGCAGAAAATGCATCCATCCACACAACAAAACAGTGGTTTAAAACTGTCCATGAATATTTTAAGGACTTTGACGAGCAACACAGGCTTCCATACGACAAGACGGTCCTTGAGACCTCTCGTAGGGCATCCGTATAGCTTTAGGGAACGATACAGAGAGAAAAGTATTGTTTTCCCCCCCCTCTCCCCGCCACCGTGGATTTCGTTTTCCAGCAGTCCAGCACACGCCATGTCTCTTTAGACTACAAAGCTATGCTTCAAACCTGTCAATGGACCTCCTAAGACATTTCAAGACGCAATGGATCCCTTTACGAAACAAGGAAACTGTCCAAGGACGCTCATTCGAAAAAGTCCTTATACTAAAGCAGGCCCACTTCTTAGGATCACAGTGCCCAGATTTGATATCACGGGGCAACCTTTTCGGAGCCATCCCTGCCACGGTCCCATTCATTATTCAACAAAGCTGTGTTTTTAATGTGTCACTGGACAACAGAGGACCTTTTCAGGATAACAATGCAGTGTTTTAAATCCCCTGGACACAATGGAATAGGTTTTCCAACAGTGCATGTCTCTCTACTCAACAATACAATGCCTCCAACCTGTCCATGGACAGCAGGATACCTTCTCTGAGCAGAAAATGCATCCATCCACACAACAAAACAGTGGTTTAAAACTGTCCATGAATATTTTAAGGACTTTGACGAGCAACACAGGCTTCCATACGACAAGACGGTCCTTGAGACCTCTCGTAGGGCATCCGTATAGCTTTAGGGAACGATACAGAGAGAAAAGTATTGTTTCCCCCCCTCTCCCCGCCACCGTGGATTTCGTTTTCCAGCAGTCCAGCACACGCCATGTCTCTTTAGACTACAAAGCTATGCTTCAAACCTGTCAATGGACCTCCTAAGACATTTCAAGACGCAATGGATCCCTTTACGAAACAAGGAAACTGTCCAAGGACGCTCATTCGAAAAAGTCCTTATACTAAAGCAGGCCCACTTCTTAGGATCACAGTGCCCAGATTTGATATCACGGGGCAACCTTTTCGGAGCCATCCCTGCCACGGTCCCATTCATTATTCAACAAAGCTGTGTTTTTAATGTGTCACTGGACAACAGAGGACCTTTTCAGGATAACAATGCAGTGTTTTAAATCCCCTGGACACAATGGAATAGGTTTTCCAACAGTGCATGTCTCTCTACTCAACAATACAATGCCTCCAACCTGTCCATGGACAGCAGGATACCTTCTCTGAGCAGAAAATGCATCCATCCACACAACAAAACAGTGGTTTAAAACTGTCCATGAATATTTTAAGGACTTTGACGAGCAACACAGGCTTCCATACGACAAGACGGTCCTTGAGACCTCTCGTAGGGCATCCGTATAGCTTTAGGGAACGATACAGAGAGAAAAGTATTGTTTTCCCCCCCCTCTCCCCGCCACCGTGGATTTCGTTTTCCAGCAGTCCAGCACACGCCATGTCTCTTTAGACTACAAAGCTATGCTTCAAACCTGTCAATGGACCTCCTAAGACATTTCAAGACGCAATGGATCCCTTTACGAAACAAGGAAACTGTCCAAGGACGCTCATTCGAAAAAGTCCTTATACTAAAGCAGGCCCACTTCTTAGGATCACAGTGCCCAGATTTGATATCACGGGGCAACCTTTTCGGAGCCATCCCTGCCACGGTCCCATTCATTATTCAACAAAGCTGTGTTTTTAATGTGTCACTGGACAACAGAGGACCTTTTCAGGATAACAATGCAGTGTTTTAAATCCCCTGGACACAATGGAATAGGTTTTCCAACAGTGCATGTCTCTCTACTCAACAATACAATGCCTCCAACCTGTCCATGGACAGCAGGATACCTTCTCTGAGCAGAAAATGCATCCATCCACACAACAAAACAGTGGTTTAAAACTGTCCATGAATATTTTAAGGACTTTGACGAGCAACACAGGCTTCCATACGACAAGACGGTCCTTGAGACCTCTCGTAGGGCATCCGTATAGCTTTAGGGAACGATACAGAGAGAAAAGTATTGTTTCCCCCCCCTCTCCCCGCCACCGTGGATTTCGTTTTCCAGCAGTCCAGCACACGCCATGTCTCTTTAGACTACAAAGCTATGCTTCAAACCTGTCAATGGACCTCCTAAGACATTTCAAGACGCAATGGATCCTTTACGAAACAAGGAAACTGTCCAAGGACGCTCATTCGAAAAAGTCCTTATACTAAAGCAGGCCACTTCTTAGGATCACAGTGCCCAGATTTGATATCACGGGGGCAACCTTTTCGGAGCCATCCCTGCCACGGTCCCATTCATTATTCAACAAAGCTGTGTTTTTTAATGTGTCACTGGACAACAGAGGACCTTTTCAGGATAACAATGCAGTGTTTTTAAATCCCCTGGACACAATGGAATAGGTTTTCCAACAGTGCATGTCTCTCTACTCAACAATACAATGCCTCCAACCTGTCCATGGACAGCAGGATACCTTCTCTGAGCAGAAATGCATCCATCCACACAACAAACAGTGGTTTAAAACTGTCCATGAATATTTTAAGGACTTTGACGAGCAACACAGGCTTCCAT
>BMAO01034806.1:0-15617 GCA_019973975.1 Trichonephila clavata
AATTCACACCAGGCAGACGCCAAGCAAGCGGGGAATCACGTGACAAATTGGGCAACAATTGCACGTGTTTTCCATTACCGTGGTAGAACCGTATAAGCAAATTGTTGACATTCTTTAGCTTTAATTTTATCTAATTAAAATATGTGATATCATTGTATTTCTTGCATATATTTGTGTTAGGAAATAATCTTAACAACTTTTTTACATAATTTTTTTTTTTTGTAATTTATTTATCTAATTAGGTATTCGTCTGCTTCGACTAGTGTTAGCTGGTGTATTTGTTTATAGTTCTTGATTCACTTAGATATAGCTCTCAGTTATTTTAGTTCTCAATTAATTTTGTAGTTCTTTTTTTTATATTCGATGACAAATTTGTGAGTAACATGTCGCTTACCGAGCCTGATTGCTCAGTTAGTATTAATTTTTTTTATCAAAAGCGTTGTAAAAGCATAAATGAAGAGAGTAAAGTACAAGTCATTTGTTCAGATCAGAACAACTTCTGAGGTAAGTTATAAATTATTTTGTGTTCTAATTTAGATACTTTCTGAAACTATTATGAATGCATTGCTATTTACTCATTTATGCTTTAGTTTAACTCATTGTTATAAAAAACAAAATAGGTTTTAATAACATTAATATTGTTATTTATCATTGAATTATAAGTTGATTCTAAAAGATTAAAAGTAATGGCAACTATTCAAATTTAGCAGCTTTTTAAACATCTGTAAAAGAAATGTGAATGGACAAATTTAAATTTTTTGAATAGCTATATTATCAATGATAAGTTTATAATTTGATTCTTATATTTTAGAGTAGCATTGAATATCAATTGCATTGTTTTCTATTTTAATGAATATTCATTATTATGCTTTAGTCATTACATAGTTATTGCTATTTATGAGTAAATCCTAATTTGATTCCAACACATTAAAAGTAAAGACAAGAAATGCCAAACCATTTTGATAAAGAAATGTAAATTTTTTCATTTAAAACTTAAATTCAATATGGAGAAATGTTGTGTTTACATTTAAGATTCTCCCAAATTGTTACTAATTTTTCTTATAAGGCATAGTATTTTTAAATCAAGCACTTTATGATGTGTTTTTATATAAAAAAACTGTTAATTTTCACTTATTTAAAATTTTTATTCATATAATTTATTTATTTAAATTATGGTCTTTAGATAAAATAATTGAACATAAATTAAGCTGAAAATTAACTTTGGCACAAATCTTTCAACATTTATTAACCAGTAGACTAATATGTAAATACCGAAAACTCATAGAAATTTACAATCTAATTTTAGAATTTATTTCTTTTTAATATTTAATACTTTTTTTTAAACTTAAGGTTATAAGTGCAACATGCACTTGTCCTGCTGGAGGCACTCCAACATTTTGTAAGCAGGTATTTGCAACGGTTTATGTTCCAACAGAAAACAAAGATGGTTTCTGCAAAAGTGGAGACAGATCGTGCTACTTGGTATATTGCATTGTTTACCTGGTTTGCGGGTAGATAGTGAAAGTACCCAGATGGTGCAGGACGATGCAGATTGAAATGGCAAGATTCTTTGGAAATTGTTATTGTTTGGAAGTGCGAGTCATGATATGAATGAAATGTGTCCGCATCTGCAATGAGCAGACAACATGTTGCAAGGACAGAAATCACCACGGCACGAATTGAAGAAACTACTTAGATTGATCAACGGGTAACTCAGCTTTAAATCTCGTCAGAGCTGGGATTGAGATATGGTAGCACGCAGTATATCATTTTCTGATGTGCTGCGATATTGTACTGAGACTGGCTCAATGGACAAGGACCTGATTCTACCTAGACAGATTAAACAAGTAGGTTCTGCATTCTCTATGATAAATGCCTAAATAGACTGGTGATTATGATGAAATGTGATAGGTGAATATGCCTCTTAATTCCCTTTTTGTATTTTCTGTCTATTGTAAATAAATATTTTTATTCGACTTGTAACCTTTTTTTCTGCTCGCCCCACGTAGTTATGCATATTTCTTAATGATTTGTGGATTTTATAGATGTATCTGTTTTACAGTGTTAAGCTTTTTAAAATAATTTTGTACATAAAATATTAAGAGTTGATAGGGAAGTATTTCATATATATTTAATCCTCTGATGAAATTTTTTTTACAACTTCATGAATTGCATATTTTATATTAGTGTGGCTTACCAGTATAAGATATTTTAAATGATGCTGTAATTTGTGGTTTGCTTTATCAATACTATAGAAAGTTCTTAATTTTTTTTTTCCCTTTGTACTAGTATGCTATTAACTGGTATACTCGTTCTTCACACGGGTGGGAATTTATATATATCAAAAATGTTATGCATGAATTTTCTCATTTTTTTTCAGCATTTAGAGATGAAAAATAACAATTGTCTATAAAATATATTACATTTACGTCAAGTTTGCCTACCTACACTTAAAATTCAAATTAATATTTTATTTCATTGGTGATCAGTTTTGATGAAAATGAATTTTATTTTTACAATGTATTACATGTAAATACTTTATACATATAAAGATATCTAAAATGATTCTAATAAATAAAAATTGGACATGGCAAAGTTTTTTATAAATAAGTAAATGTAAGGACTCAAATTGATATTTTAAAGACTTGTAATTCAATTCTTAGCATTTAATAATCTCCCACTTTGTGGAAACTATGAAATAATATGAACAGCTATAAATGGAAATTTTTTTAGTTCAATAGAATAAGTAAATATGACCCTGTGTTAATTTATCAATTGTAAACAAAATTTAAAAAACCTCTAAAAATAGAATTTGTGCATAAACTTAGCAAATTATAAAAAAACCCAGTAGAGAAATTTACATGTTACTTCTATAACACTGCAATATTGATACAGTTTTACGTGAATAGATTTATATAAATATACCAAATATTAATTCTGATTTAAAAACCTGCGAAAAAACATGAATTAGAAAAAAGTTACAAGACATTTGTTAAGTTTACAACAAAAATGTAGATGAAATCAGTTAGCAACAGAATTGATTTTGAATGTAAGAGATTTAAATAACACACAAGATATATTGCAATACATGCAAAATAAATATAATGAGTTATTTCTACATGTATTAATTGTTTTAATACTTTTTTCTTAAGTTGCAATTACTGTAGCAAGTGTTGAGAGCTCTTTCAGCATATTAAAAAGTTACCTTCAGCAGTTGCTATATTAAGCATCAAACAAAAAAATTAAAACTTTTATAAAAATAACATCACGCAATAAAAACATGTGTATGGGTATGCGACACTTGGATCACAAGTTATTATTAATGCAAATATGTACTATATTAAAAATTTACATTAAAATTTTTAATAAATACTTTTTTTTATATGAAGTGCCTATAACATGTTGATCTACTTCTTTTATATTGTACAATATTAAGGGAATGTACCATCAGAAAAAGTGAAATAATTTTCAGAAATTCAATTTAATTATCCTTAATTTTAAATAAATTTTTCTTATTGAATTACATATAATTTATAAAAATAATAGAAAATAATGATTTATGTATAAACAATAGATGGTTCCAAAATACAATTTAAACGTAAAAAAGTTTACTTTAAGCCATTGTTCATCTCATATTAAAGTGAGTTAATATGAAAGTTTTTGATTAATAATATTTATCCATTGGTGAAAATGAATTTCATTTTTAAGCACAATGAATTGCAAATTAGATTGTCAATTAATTGGTGGTTTAATAGGCAAAATAAATAAAATAAGATAATAATAATTTGCTTTGCTCTCTTTATAGCTTTAAAGCATATTTTATTCAGAAAACAACAGTAAAAGCATTTTATCAATATTAATACATATTTTGATTTGATCAGTATAAATCTTTATGGCATTATATATATGTATGTCGCCCATCCGGTATAGTGGTTAGCGATGCTGACTGCTGTGCCGTAGGGTCTGAGTTCGAATCCAGGAGAAGGCATGGATGTTTGTAAATGTATAGTGCCTTCGCGGCATGGGGGTACTCTAAATAGTCGTCGAGCCGCAAGTCCTCTCATGAGGTTGGTGGAAGGAGAAGAGAGGTGGGAGGCCCCTGACCACTCCCAGGGTGTTCTCCCTCAAAATTGGGGTGGAACTGATCAAAATCGTACTGTCACCTGCATGGTGCTCAAAGCTACGGCTAACGACAGGCGTACAATCTAGCCCGATGCCATAATCAATTTCGGGGGCCTCGATCTGACTATGCCAGACAGGTGGCATTAGTAACAACTACATATATATATATACTAGCTGCATGCACGGTGTTGCACGGGCATCTTCAAATGTATAGATATTTTTGCTTTAAAATTTCCCCTTCCCGTCTCGGTGTAAGCACTTTTCCTGGTGTGTTTGTGACTTCCAAATTAATATGTCATTAAAATAATCTGTTTCAAAATTTCTTCCACCTCTTTGCTCTATCGAATGGCCCTGTTTCCATCCTATTAGCCGTATTGCCATGGGCTATTACCGAGTAATTACTTTATCCCCCATGGAAATTTTCCCTTTTTCTCTTCCATGCCAGCACTTCTAGGAGATTTATTTCTGTATTTATGCCATTAAAATTCCATTTCCGAAATTTCTTATTTCTTTTCCTTGTTAGGAATATTTATTTCCCTCGTATAAGCCGGTTTGTACGGGTTTTTTCGAGTATATAAAACTCTCTTTTTTCCCCCTCAAGGATAAGATCAATTTCTGTTTTCCATTAATAATTTACAAAACAATTTTATTTTATCCAATAGAAAAGAGTCTTGTACAATTTTTTAAAATAATTTAGTAATGAAAATAAAAAAAATACTGTGTTTTAGTTTTTTTAAAAAGATATTAATTTAACATCCATATATAGCTGCATGATCCGGCGTTGCATGGGATTTTCTTGTGATAGGAACTGTTTTTGTTCTGTTTTTCACATACAACAAATTAATGTTTGCCTACGAACTTTACGAAAGTTGTCTTTCCGCACATGCCCATAAGCTCTCATATTCTTGAATTCTGTGGTAGGTTTACCACCATTAATTATTATTGGCAGGTGCCAATTTCAACAGTTATTTTAGTTGTATTTTTACGGTTCCCCGAAGCAAAAATCTACCTTTTTAAAAAAACAATTTTATGTATAAAAAGAGTAAAAAAGATAGAAATTTACAAAATTTTTGTAAAATTTTTAAAGATATTATACAATTCCGTTTCAATTTAAATTGGATGCATTGAAAAAGTTAAAATATTTACCAATACGATTATAAAACAGTTTATCTCTTTAAAAAATTTAAATTTAAAAAAAATCTGTAGATATTTGCATTTTAGAATTGTGTTTTTAATAAAAAAACATCTCAATAAATGACATATCAAAAGCAGTTATTTTTCAATCAAAGTGAAGGAATCAGTCAATAAAATTCCAGTAAGGCTGAAACCAGATTTTGATGGAAACATATGTAATTGTAAAACTATGGTTTCAAGGATATATTTCACGTTAATCACATGGTTAAAAGCGTTTTTTTTAAAAAATCTATCAATCAATTAAATCAAAAAAGCTATGTCATAAAAATCAAATTTCAGCTCCATATTGTCATTGTGTCATATGTTATGGCTACATGGCCCGACCCTGAATGGATTTTTCAAAGTATTTAATTTTATTGCCAATGGAAACCTTCCTCTATCCAATCTCGATTCATGACTTCCTCGTTTGTGTGTATTTCTATATTTTGTCATCAAAATTCCCTTTCTCACAATTTCTTTCACGTCTTTGTCCCGAAGGAAGAGGTCTGTGTTTTCCCTCCATTTATTGCCGGCATTGCACGGGCTTTTTACATGAGTATAACTTATATCCCAATGGAAATTTTCTTTTTCCTTCTCGATGCCAGCACTTGTGGGTGAGGGTTATGCGTGATGTGAGGGATTTCTATACTTAGTCATTAAAATTATCTATTTTCCGAAATGTCTTCAATTTCTTTTCCTTTAGAGACAGATTTCTTTTCCCTCAGCTTAGCTTGGCATTTACACAAACTTTTTTGTGTATAAAACTCTTTTCAGTCTTTTTCCCCTCAGTGATAAGATCTTTCTTTATATTTCTGTTTTCAATTTATAATTTACAAAACTGATCTAGTTTTATCCACAAGAAAAAGGCGCTATACTACTTTATTATAAGTAATTAATTTTGTAATGAATATTAAAGAGCAATACTGGTTGCGTTTTTTAAAAAAACAATTATATAAATTTTTTTTAAATAATGAATGAAAAAATTCTTACCAATAACTATTGAAAAGACTGCTTATTTCTGTATATTTGATTTTTCCATTAAAAATATGTAAGTATAAAAAAAATATGGGAGAGAAAACATAGATATTTGTTTGCCTTCACTGTATAAAGAAAGATTCAAAATGTAAATAATACTATCTGATGAAAATATTTCAGTATTTTCTTATATTCTTCAAGTTTTTCACTCTAAATCGCTTTTTTATAAATAAAGAAAACTATCAGTTGTAATGTATCAGAAAGTTGTCTTTTTCTGCACATTCTCCATAAGTCTCAAACTGGTCGATTTTTCGTAGATTTATCACAGTCAATTATTATTGGCATTTGGTGATGTTAACAGTTTTTTCGTTGCATTTTGTAACTCCTTGAAATGGAAAAAATATTTTATGTGAAAAAAAGAAGAAAATAGAAATTTTTTTCAAAATTAAGAAATTTTTATAATTTTTTAAAGGAAGATAATATTCATGACAGCATTGAGAAAGGTATACAATGTACCAATCTACTTGAAAAATAGTTGTAACTTTCTTTATTTTGGAATTTAAATCCAAGAAAATCGATAGAAATTTGTAAAAACAAGATATCAATCATTGGCAGGGCCAAGTAATTATAGATCGTTTTTTCACATGTTGTATAAAAAAACTTTTTGCAAACAATAAATTTACTAGGTAAAATTTGAGAAAATTTTTTATAAACTAGCAAATTCAGGAAAACTATGGGAAAATTTAAATATGATTTGGCTCATCTGGGGCACAAATGCCGAAAACCCGAGGTCAATTGGTTGCTTATTGGCTGTGAAAAAGGTACAACAAAATATGGAACGAAGACGAAGACAAAATTTCCGTCCTAATAGCGCTTTTGTTCCATTACGTGAAAAACGCGCTAAAAATGCCATACATTGTACAAATTAGGATTTTAATAATATATATTTCAACTTAATCACATGTTGAAAGCATTTATTTTTTAAAACAAAGTGAGTTAATACAGACAACACAGCAATGTCATGAAATTCCAAGTTTTGCTGCAACAATGGAGACAAATCAATGTATGTGCCAAAAAAAGGTTTTTTGAGGTTTTTAATTAATACCTTTTTAACTAATTGCAATATCAGAATACAAACGGCTTCCCCGTATCATTCCCGATCTTTTGGTACCTTCAGTGAATTTCTTCATGGTGCGGTTCGTGAGAAGATAGACGCACATACATACATACTTACATACCTTCCGCGAGTCTCTGCTGGTGCGGTTTGTGAGAAGATAGACGCACATACATCGTTTGTTTACCTTCGGATTTTAATAGTGTAGACTAGCTGCATGGCCCGGCGTTGCACAGGTTTCTTCAAGTGTATAGATATTTTTACCTCTTAACATTTCCCTTCCCGTCTCGGTGTAAGCACGCTTCGTGATGTGTTTGTGACTTCCATATTAATACATCATTACAATACCCTATTTCGTAACTTCTTACACCACTTGCCCATTCGAACGGGTCTGTTTCACTTCTGATTAGCCCGGCGTTCCACGGGCTGTTATCGAATACATCACCTTACCCCCATTTAAATTTTCCCTTTCCCACTTGACGCCAGCACTTCTAGGAGAGTGATTCTATATTTATGTCATTTAAATTACTTTTTTTTTAAATGTCTTCCACTTTTCCTTGTTAGGAATAATTTTTCTCTCGTTTAACCAGTGTTGTACGGGCTTTTTCGAGAATATAAAACTCTTTTTTTCCCTCAAGGATAAGATCAAATTTCTATTTTCGATTAATAATTTACAAGATTAATCTTATTTTATCCAATAGAAAGCAGCAAAGGTACGATTTTAAAAATAGTTTTAGTAATAAATTATAAAAAACAATACTGTGTTTTAGTTTTTTTTAGAAATATTAATTTACATCTATGGTATATAGTTGCATAGTCTGGCATTGCATGGGATTTTTCTTGTGTATAACTGGGGTTCTTGTTATTCTTTTTCTCACATACACAATTAATATGTTTGCCTACGTCCTCTCCGAAAATTGTCTTTCCGTGCATGCAACGTAGCCCTCAAATTCTTGAATTCTGTGGTAGGCTTACCACCAGTAATTATTATTGGCAGGGGTCAATTTTAAGAGTTATTTTAGTTATATTTTTACGGTTTGCCGAAACAAAAAACAATAACTTTTTAAAAAAACAGTTTTGTGCATAAAAATGTCAAAAGATAGAAATATACAAAATTTCGTGAATTTTTAAAGATGTTATACAATATTCCGTTTCAATTTAAATTGGATGCATTGAAAAAAATAAAACTAATCTAGTTTTATCCACAAAAAAACAGACAATGTACCATATTATTATTAAATAATTAATTTTGTAATAAATAATACAAATCAATAACAATTTAGGTTTTTTAAAAAAAATATATAAATTTATATCTGTTTTTATTAAATAATGAATGAACTATAACTGCTTATTTCTGGATGTTCGGTTATTTGTTTGTTGGTCGTGTCCTTCCCGCAGGGAAGAAATGAAAGTTGCCATTTCCTGTGAGACAGGTTGGAACTCTTAATGATAGATGGCGACACCACCTATCTCTACAATTTCGGCATGGAACTGAAGGGGAGGGAAATATTCTCCAGCCCCCTTGCACTCGTGGTTTCTGCTGCGACCGCCCACAAGACTTTCGGACCCACTGATTTAACGAGCACATACTCGTCTATATTTGGTGGTATTTAGTGGCATCGGGCATCGAACCAGGCCCTCAGGTCTGGAGTCTGATGCTCTAACCACTAGGCTACCCATGGATGGTTATTTGTTTAAAAAAAAGTAGTATGGGAGAGTAAACCTAGACACATACATTTACTTGAATTCATTGCATTAAAAAACTTTTAAAATTAAATTAATGCTATCAAATAAAAACATTTTAGCATTTTCTTATATTTTTAATGTTTTCACACAAAATTGTTTTGTTTTTTAAATAAAGAAAACTATCTGTTGTAAAATATCTGAAAGTAGTCTTTCTGAACATGCTCCTTAAACCTCACTCACACATACACAAACTGGTCAATTCTTTCGTAGGTTACTGGCATTTGGTGACTTTAAAAATTTTTTTCGTTGCTTTTTTATGGCTCCTTGAAATGGAAAAGTGTTTTTTTTTAAATATTTATGTGGGAAAAAGCATAAAAATAGGAACAACTTTCAAAATTACGAAATTTCCTAAATTTTTAGAATATAACTTTTACAATATTTCATCTCAGTCCAACTTAGCATCGTCTAGAAATATATATACAATTTACCAACCTAATTTAAAAATAGTCATAACTTTCTTTTTTTTAAAATTTAAATCCAAGAAATGCAGAGAAATTTGTAAAAAATGTAAAACATTTTAGAATTTGGGATTTTAATAATACATTTGAAGTTAGTCACACGTTAAAAGCATTTATTTTTAAACGGGGTGAGTTATTTCAATCAATAGAGTAATGTCATGAAATTCCAAGTTTGCCTGAAAATCGATTTTCGACGCCTGCTTTTGTCACTGATGTAACAATAACAGTGTTACAACAATGTACACATATCAAAGTTGGCTACAAAAAAACCTGTTTTTTAACGTTTTTAATTAATATCTTTTAAACTAATTGCAATATCGGAATATAAATGGTCAAAACGGCTTCCCTGGATCATTCCCGATCTTTAGGTACCTTCCGCGAGTCTCTGCGTGGTGCGGTTTTGTGAGAAGATAGACGCACATACATACGTTTGTTTACCTTCGGATTTTAATAGTGTAGACTAGCTGCATGGCCCGGCGTTGCACAGGTTTCTTCAAGTGTATAGATACTTTTTTGCCTTAAAAATTTCCCTTTCCTTTCTTGGTGTAAGCTTTTCCTGATGTGTTTTTGTGACTTCCATATTAATATACCATTAAAATACCCTTCTTTCGATAGTTCTTCCACCTCTTTGACCCGTCGGATGGGTCTGTTTCCCATCCGATTAGCCCGGCGCGATGCATGGATTCTTACCTTGTGCATCACTTTATCACAACGGATATTTCCCCTTTCACTCTCTACGCCAGCACTTCTAGTATAGGGATTTCTGTGTGTGTGTGTGTTTATGTCGTTAAAATGCCCTTTTTTCCGAAATTTTTTCTTTTCCTTGTCAGGAATATTTCTTTTTCCTTGTTTAGGACGGTGTTGTACAGGCTTTTACCAGTATAAAACTCTTTTTTTTCCTCAGACATAAGATCAAATTTCTATTTTCAATTAATAATTTACAAATTTAATCTAATTTTATTCCATTAAAAGCAGCCATTGTACGATTTTTTTTAAATATTTAATTTAGTAATGAATTATAGAAAACAATACTGTTTTAGTTTTTTAAAAAAGATATTAATTTACATTCATATATAGCTGCATGGCCCGGTGTTGCACGGGATTTTTCTTGTGTGAAACTGTTTTTGTTATTCTGTTTTTCACATACACAAGGAATATTTTTGCTTACGAACTCTCCGAAAGTTATCTTTCCATGCCCCATAACCTAGCACAATTCTTGAATTCTGTAGTAGGTTTACTACCACACAATAATTATTATTGGCAGGTGGTGATTTTGACAATTATTTTCGTTGTATTTTTACGGATCCCTGAAACGAAAAACTACCTTTTTTAAAAAGAGTTTTCTGTTTAAAAAAGGTCAAAAGGTAGAAATTTTCAAAATTTCGTGAATTTTTAAGGAAGTTATGCAATATTCTGTTTTAAATTAACTTGGAAGCTTTAGAAAAGGTAAAAAATGTGCTAAACTGTTTAAGAAATAGTTTTACCTCTTATCGTAATTTTAATTAAAATAATCAATAGATATTTCCGTGCAAGAATATCTGTTTTTAATAAAAAAAACATTTCAAATTAATCACATGTTAAAGGCAATTATTTTTTTAATCAAAGAGAATGAAGCAGTCAAAATAAAATTCCAGATTGGCTGAGAACCGGATTTTGACATTAACATATGTAATTGAAATATTATAACTCTAAGGATATATTTAACGTTAATCGCAAGTTAAAAGCATTTATTTTGTAATCTGTGAATGAATTAAATCAAAAAAGCTGTGTCATAAAATTTTAGTTTGTCTTAAATCAATGTTCAATGCGAACTTATGCCATTGTTGTGTATGTTATGAATGCATGGCCCGACGCTGCACTGGCTGTTTCGAGTGTATAACTTTTTGCCATTGGAAATTTCCCCTTTCCCTCTTGATTACTTCCTTGTTAGTGTATGATTTCTATATTTGTCATTAAAACTCCTTTTTTGAAATTTCTTCCACGTCTGTCCTGTCGGACTGGTCTGCTTTCCCTCCATGTAGCTCGGCATTGCATAGGCTTTTTTAAGAGTATAACTTTATATCCCAATGGAAATTTCCTTTTTCCCTCACGAAGCCAGCACTTCTGGTTGAGGGTGTACGTGTGATGTAAGGGATTTCTATACTTATGTGATTAAAATTATCTTTTCCGAAATGTCTTCAATTTCTTGTCCTAGACATTTGTTTGCATTCCCTGTATATAGAAAGATTCAAACTACTGATGATACTATCTGATGAAAACCTTTCAGCATTTTCTTATATTCTTTAAGTTTATATTCTAAATCGCTTTTTTAAAAGTGAAGAAAAATATCAATTATAATGTAACAGAAAGTTGTCTTTCTGAACATGCTCCATGAGCCCTTAAACTGGTCAATTCTGGTGTAGGTTTATCCCAATTAATTATTGCCAGGCATTTGGTGATTTTAGCAATTTTTTTCGTGGCATTTTTATGGCCCCTTGAAAAGGAAAAGTGCTTTTTTTAAAAATATTTTTTTGCAAAAAAGCAGAAAAATAGAAAAATTACAAAATTTTATAAACTTTTTATAGAAGTTTTACGGTATTCCATCTCACTGTAACTTGGCAACGTTGAGAAACATATACAATATACCAATCTACTTGAAAAATAGTTGTAACTTTCTTTTTGGGAGAATTTAAATCCAAAAATAATAAATAAACCATAGAAATTTGTGAAAAAATGTAAGACATTGTAGAAATTGGGATTTTAATAATATTTTTCAAGTTAATCCCATGTTAAAAAAACAAACAAACATTTAGTTTTCAAGCAAAGTTAATGCAGTCTATAGAGCAACGTCATGAAATTCCAAGTTTGGCTGAACACCGATTTTCGACGCCAACTTTTATCATTGTTGTAACAATAACATAGTTACAACAATGCAGACAAATCAAAGTTGACGTCAAAAAGCTGGTTTTTTTAGGTTTTTAATTAATATCTTTTTAACTAATTACAATATCAGAATTTAAATGGTCAAAACGGTTTCCTGGGATCATTCCCGATCATTTGGTATTTTCCGCTAGTTTCTGCATGGTGCGGTTCGTGAAAAGCTAGACGCACATAGATACATACGTATGTTTTTTTACCTTCGGATTTTAATAGTGTAGACTAGCAGCGTGGCCCAGCGTTGCATGGGCTTTTTCGAGTGTATAGATATTTTTGCCTTCAATATTTCCTATTCTCGTATTAGTGTAAGCACTCTTCCTAGTGTGTCTGTGACTTCCATTTTAATATATCATTAAAATACCCTATTTCGAATTTTCTTCTACCGCTTTGCTCCATTGGATGTCTGTTTCACGTCAGAATATCCCAGCGTTGCACGGGCTCTTACTGAGTACATCACTTTACCCCTATGGAAATTCCCCCTTTCCCTCTCTATGTCAGCACTTCTTCTAGGAGAGTGATTTCTATATATTTATGTCATTAAAATTCCTTTTTTTTTCCCGAAATATCTTCCACTTTTCCTTGTTATGAATATTTCTTTTTCCTCATTTAACCGGTGTTGTGCGAGCTTTTTTGAGAATATAAAACTCTTTTTCCCTCCTTTTTTACTCAAGGATAAGATCAAATTTCTATTTTCGATTAATAATGTACAAAATTAATCTTATTTTATCCAATAGAAAGCAGTCATTGTACGATTTTTAAAATAATTTAGTAATGAATTATAAAAAATATACTGTGTTTTAGTTTTTTAAAAAAAATATTAATTTACATCCATATATAGCTGCATGGTCCAGCATTGCACGGGATTTTTCTTGTGTATAGCTGGTTCTTGTTATTTTGTTTCTCACATACACAATTAGTATGTTTGCCTACATACTCTCCGAAAGTTGTCTTTCCATGCATGCAACATAAGACCTCGAATTCTGTGCTAGGCTTACGACCATTAATTATTATTGGCAGGGGTCAATTTTGAGAGTTATTTTAGTTATATTTTTACGTTTCCCCTTAACGAAAAATTACATTTTTTAAAAAAAAGTTTTATGTATAAAAAATGTCAAATGTCAATTTACAAAATTTCGGGAATTTTTAAAGAATATTACAATATTCTATTTCAATTTTAAATTGGAACCTTTGGAGGGGGTAAAAAATGTACCACTATGCTTTAAAAACAGTTTTGTCTCTTTTCGGAATTTAAATTTTAAAAAAACGATAGATATTTGCGTTTTAGAAATTGTGTTTTTAATAAACATCTCCAATAAATCACCTATCAAAAGCATAAAAAAATATAATGTATAAAAAACGAATAAAAAATTCTTACCTTTAGCTATTGAAACGATTGCTTATTCCTGGATATTTGAATGTTAAAAACAATTGACATAAAAAAAAAACCCTCGAAAAAAATCTATTAGACGGAAAACACAAAAACCTTTTTAAAATCCGTAATTTATAAGCAAACTTTTTAATCTTCACGCAGAACATGGTTAATAAAGTTTGACAGAGCAAAATGTGAAATCTTTTATTGTAGAAGATCGTTTGATAATAACAATTAGATATGCACAACAATAGAGAGGTGTTCTCCGCGCGATAAATGGGATAAAAAGTTAAATTAATCATGTTTTTTCATATTTTTAATTAATATCTTTTCAACTAATTGCAATATCGGAATATAAATGGTCAAAGCGGCTTCCCCGGATCATTCCCGATCTTTTGGTACCTTCCGCGAGTTTCTGCGTGGTGCGGTTCGTGAGAAGATAGACGCACATAGATAGATAGATAAATACATAGATAGGTACATACGTTAGTTTACCTTCGAATTTTAGTTGTGTAGATATATATTAGAGATGTTGTTAGGGGGGTGATCTCCAATGCTAATTTTCTAAGGTGGATTGAGACAAAATCTTAATGACAAAAAAACTTAGGGGTGTAAAGGTTGTAATTCCAGATGAAACACTCTGAATTACAGCAATTTTATTGTTCTCAGTAAGTTAACCATCTGGTAAAACCAGTTTTAAGATCATTGTTCACCATAAAATGTACTAAAAGAGAGAGTAATTTGAAATGTACAGAAATATTCTAAAATTAGGGAGAAAAAATATCGAATTGCAAGAGAAAAAGTTCATTGAATAGAAAATGCACTTTGCTATTTGGAGGTTATTTTACGAAAATCGTAAAAGGTTCTTGGTTTCAGGAAAAAGTTTGCTATATAGAAAAATTCGCGATATGGAGGTTTGACTGTACTTATCTTTTCTGCTTTTATTAAAAATTTTAAAATTATGTATTTTAATTTTTTCAAGTATTTATTTCTACTGAAGATTTCAAATAATTTTAAAAAATACCAAAATATTAATAATATTTATCATATTTATCCATTTTAAATAATATTTAGGTAAAGTTAATTTATTGTTTAAATGCATTTTTCAAAAATCAATTAAATATTACAATGAATACTATGAAAATAAAATCATATAAAATATTACCTACATTTTAATCATGAAATTTAATTTGCAATTTGTGAGTTATGAAATTCAGTATCTTTTTTTTATTATAAAACAAATTATTTGTTCTGTATTTGTTTTTAAATGCAACATTAGAGAAAGTTTTTGAAAGGCGTTAATATGAATTGAATAAGATTAATTTGCACAAATAGATTAACAAAACATTAAAGAAATTTTTATGTACTATTACCGTAATTTCGCACGTATAGTCCGCACCATCGTATAGTCCGCAGACACGATTTTATATTAAAAAAATTTAAAAAATCGTCAGATAGTCCGCACCACCGGATAGTCCGCGGACTATACGTCCGAAATTACGTTATTTTAATACTGCAATATTAGTGTATTTTAGAAACAAAGAACTAAGTATAAATAGAAAAAAAGTACTTCCTTACTAATATACCTTCAGAAATAAAACGCTAAATACAAATAAAAAATAGTGCTTACTAATTAATCATATATAATCACACATTCTACTACATTAATGAAAACCTTCAAAGTCCGATTCATCGGTATCAGAATTAAACAGTTCTAATATATTTTCGGGAAGAGTGTCGAAAG